>APFE031247372.1:161255-214073 GCA_000404065.3 Pinus taeda | reverse complement strand
TACTTTCTCTTTTCTGATCCTCCAGATCACACTAGGCGCAAGAGGAGAGCATACTTTGAGAGGTTATCAATTTTCCTTTCTTGAAATTTTCTTGTTTTTTATAAATTTTTTTAGAAATTGGCTACCTAATTTCACTTCCCCGACAACGACGCCAAAAGGTTTGGTCAGTTCAGTGTGATCTAAATTTCTATTTATATTGTCAACCCGGGGTTCGTAAACTGACAAAGTGAGGTGTACTATATGTACTTAGATAACCATTTCCTTAGGCTTTTGTCGTTTTAAGATTTTTAGTTTGTTTTTTGATTTTATTTTTTCTTAATGTGTGGTGGTGAAAGTGAAGTGTGAAGTGTGTGGAGTGTAGATGGTGATGGTTTCTAAACTTGAAAATGCTCAAAAGAAAGCTTTAAAATAAAATCGATTCTTAAGAGAAAACAAATGCATCAAATAGTGAACTAATGACAATGGCCCAGTATCCTTTCTGCTGAAAATGAAAAGAAATCAAAAACTTGGAAAACAACTCAAAATTAAAGCAAAGTAGCTAATTCACACTACTTTAACTTTTCAGATCCTTTTCCCTTCGGCTCAATCTACCTGGTGGGAAGTAATCATAAACAAGTTAAGCAATATGATATTTAACTGTTCAAGAAAGTAAATTGCATAAAAGAAACTAATCAAACTACTTGAATTCTTCAAATCATTTACCCCTCAGCTCAATCTACCTTGGGGAAGTAATCATGAACATATCAAGCAATATGAGAACTAAATGTAAATTGCAGAAAAGAAATTAATCACACTACTTAAACTCTTCTAGTCCTTTACCATTCAGCTCAATCTACTTTATGGAAAGCAACCATGAGTAAGTAATATGACAACTAAATCACACTACAGTTAGTGATATTCTGATTTCCTGCTGATATAATCATTTGACCACAGAAAGAAATCATAAATTGTTAAGCACTATGATATTTAACTAGCAGAAAAAGAAATAAGCAAATCACAACTTTGAAAAGGACAATGCTGAATATAAACTCCAGAAAATAAAAGTTAGCAGGAAGGACAAGATGATCTCATATGCCAAAAGTTATTAAAAAGATGAAAAATTGCCCGGGCTGCCTAAGAGAACCTGCAAAAAACACTGATCAGTTTACAGCTCTAAGAAAACAAAGGTAAAGATATGAACAACAGAAACATAAAACAACATATTATGTACAAGCTAATGATAAAACAAAAACATAATGAAACTAAATAAACACTTTACAAGGCTTCAGCGTGCAGGGGCCCTCTGCCACTTCATCCAATCAAATAATCACACGACTATCTTCAGAAAATTCTTCTCATGTATTTAGATCAACATCATATAAAACAGTGGGGTGATAAGATAACCAGCAGCGCAGAAATTTCATAAACAGTTCAGAATTCACATGTATCAAAAGTCTCTTTACAACGTTCAACGACGCGTTATTTATAATGAAAAAAATACTACAACTAACTAACAACTACTATGCTATTAACTACGTTGCCATAGACACGTAGATCTCTTCAGCCGAGATCTCGTGTAACTGTCATTATGCTTCTTAAATCTTCAGAGTGGTTGTCTGTTAGACTCACGGTTCAGGAACGATCTCCAGGTGCGCTGGTGTCTTCGTGAGCTGAGAACTAGGCCACGTATCACTCACGTGCCCAAAACAGTGACGTGCCACTGCTGGACTCCTTGGCTGGCCTTGTCTTTGAATTTGGTTAACCGCAACCTCTTATGAATGGTTTGGCCGATTCGAAGGGACACGTTCCATGTACCTGCCATCTGGAGCTTGCCCATGTAGCTCGTTCCTTCAGAGGACACCTTGAGCACAGCTTTTAACAAAATAGCTGCAGAATCCTGTGCTGGCTGCGAAAACCTGTGCTGGCTGCGGAAACTGACAAGTTTTCGTAGTTGCATGAACAAAAAAAACTAAACCAAACAACAGACATCAGTATAGTCAGAAAACCATATAAACAGTCCTTTTTAGACTATAATGCAATGATTTAACCAATGGATGAATGAAGTGAGTGGAGAATGAGGGCTAAGAGGGTGTATAGGAAGGTGCAAGGTTGAGGCTCAAAAACGTTCTCTTTGAGACTTTTTGACACTTTGGAGACCTTGCTCCCAATCTTGCATCACCTCTGCGTCACTCTGCATGGCTCAACATAGCTTTGAGTGGCTCTGCGTCCCTCTGCATAAGGGTATGTATCTCCTTTGGACTGTGTCTCTCTTTGTGTTGTCTCCCTCTGTCCCTACATCACCTCCTCCTCAATCGCTGCCTATTGATGATGCCCTCCTCTTCCTCCACCCTGCAACTATCCCTCTGAAATAGATCTCCTTTACTTGAGAATCGATTTTCCTAGAGATATTGAGTATCTACTAGTGTGTCTCCAAATGATCCTTAAGTCTTCTCTTATACTTTTCCTGTTGATGAATCAACGACCTAGATTAAGTCTCTAATCAGTGGCTAAGATTAAAATAGACTTTATCCTCGTCTGTTAGAATCTTCTCACCGTTATATTTATTAATACCCATTAATATTTTTATTTTCCTAAGTTTAGACTTAGGAACCCATTAAAAATATTAATTATTTTAGTAACTCTTCATGCAGGTGGAATTTATCAAAATGATTTCTGTGTCTTAGAGATCTCCTGTTCCTTAGCCTCTCCTCCAAATTTCAAGGCTAGAGCACATCTCATGCTACAAAAAAAAACACTCTCGCTTCGCAAGGAATTTGCTCTAGCAATGCTTCACTATAGAAACATCAAACTAATTTTTTGTATCAATACTTGTGTTGATGCTTGGCATGCTTCCTCACATCCCCTACACTACTGCTTCTTGTTCTGCTGGCCATGACACTATCACTGCCATTGTTGCATTTGTATTACATCTCTGTCTCAAAGTGTTGCATCCTACTACCCATAGCACTACCACTACTAACTATTGCATTGCAACTCCCGAAACTTATCCATTTTTTCTACTAAAATGGATTATTTACCATTCCCATCTTCTCCCTGAAATTTAAAAAAAAAAACTTTTTTCTTCCTAGAGCCTTGGTGAGGATGTCTACCACTTTTTCTCCTGTAGGAGTGCACCTCAACCGTACTGCTCCTCGTTGGACACAATCTTCGACAAAGTGACATGTCTGCCACATTTTCTCCTGTAGGAGTGTACCTTAACTGTACTGCTCCTCGTTGGACACAATCTTCGACAAAGTGACACCTGATATCAATGTGCTTCTATCGACCATGAAATACTAGATTATCAGAGAGCTTGATGCAACTCTGATGATCACACATGATCTTGGTCACTTCTGTCCTTCTACTGAATAGGTTCACAAGCAATTTTATAAGACATATGGCTTCGCATGACACTATGCTAGCGACTGTGTATTTTTCTTCTACTGAGCTCAGAGCTATGGATTTTTGTTTCCTACTGAACTAGGAATTCATCCCTGATCCAATGCTGAAACAATACCCAGTGGTACTTTTCTAATCTACTGAAAATCTAGCACAATCTGCATCAGTGAACCCACTTCGCCTAATGTCATTGCCTCTGGTGTACAATAGTCCATGCTCGATTGTTCCTTGTATATACTGTTGATTTGGGGTAGCATCGATGTGATCTAGTGATCCAAATTGGATCCATAAAAGACTGTAAAAGAACCATGATTGTATCAGGTTGGGACAAATCTCTAAAGAATTCAAAAACCGCAATCAAAAACACCCCTGAACTAGTGGTAGTGGCAGCCAGCGTGGAACAACGAGGACCTCGGTCAAAGTGCGTTGAACGAGGCCCATGGAGACTGCAAAAGAGGTCAAAGTAACCCTAGGAGCCCTAGATTAGGAAAAGGAGGTGGTTTTTGATGCGTGATTAGTAAACAGGGCCAAAGTGGAAAAGCCTAAGCACTTGGACGCATGGTGAACTAGAGAACCACGGGCGAAAACAAAAAAGTACTGAAAGGACAAAGGTGGGACCCATGCTCTGGAAACCAGCAGTATTGATCGGGGCACCCTCAAATGGTAAACAGTTTTGGACGAGAGTAGAGCTATCCCACTCATCGATCGACACGTGGTAGGTAGAGGTGAGAGAAAACTGCCATTGATCGTGCGTTGTCGGTTGATCAAGTCAACCGCGTGGGATGTGTGTATGGCGTCAGATCTAGAGGCCCTAGATCGGATGACTGAGATCAAGCCCGATGGAGGAAGAGGAATCAATGAAGGAATATGCCATGATTTGTAGAGATTTGGAGTCCATTTGACCACCACAGTGGAGGAAAGACTTCATCCACGATGCAACCGAAGAAACGAATCGACAAAGCAGGATGGCACTGTTTAGAGGAGGACACGTGGCCACTCCCTGAGTGTTCATGCTGATGCCGAACAGGGAACTCTAAGCGTAGCTGCAGAAGGTGAATCAATAGAGGCAGAAGAGGAATCGAACAAGCATGAGTTCAAATGGCTAAAACCCATGAACGAGAAAAAGACATAGTGAAGTTGGAGAGATGAAGAAAGACCAGAATCACGAGAGGAGGATGGAACACGCAGAGAAAGAAGATAGTATAGCAAAATCAGGAAGATGACAAAGGGCCAAGCTGACCAATAGCAACATCGATCACTAGAGAGCTTGAGAGATTCAAGCCATCCCATAGAGAAATCTATCTGAACTGAGCATCACATTTGGCTCTTTCCATTGTAGACTAGAAGGTCACAGAGCAGGTAGGAAGAAGAGTAGTCTGTGTACTCTAGTGGCTTGGGGAATCCAAGAACCACCTTGCCAAGAAAAACCTGCTTCAGGAGAACTCACATTGAGTCCCTGTATTACAATTCTCTACTTAAGCTCACAATAAAACAAGGCCACCACTGAAAGCTCGACTAGAGACGTAGCCCTGGAGAATAGGGTGAACTCCTTATTAAAATTCTTGTGTCTTTATGTTTTCTTACTGTATTTCTCTGTTGTATTTCCATTTTATTATCTGTGTATTGGCAATCTGATCAATCCATTGCTTCAACAACACAAAACACACACCAACACATGAGTCTGTAATGCCTTTAAACGATAAATCTTTAACTGATGTCATTCATAGGGTGATTATCAAATCAAGTGGTATCAGAGCTTTAGGATATAAGGTTAGACAAGCTTGTGTTGGTTTATATGTTGAATTCTCACAAGATCAAAGCTCAAATTAGGAGAAGGCGAGTTGGTCGAAACTAATCCTGAAATTGGGAGATTCTATTCTCAGAAGACAATGCCAGAGTAATGTTCTATGGGGCTAGACTCTCAATTCATAGAGAGTTTCCTAGCTATAAATTCTATGGTAGAAGAAATGTATAGGGACTTTAGAAAGCACAAGGATGAAGATTCATCAGGTTCTAAACAAGATACATAAGAAGATGAGTCTCATTCCCATGACCACTCAAAAGGAAAAGGGAAAGAGGAAATCTTTCTCACACCTCCTAATAGCCCTGTGCATAATAAGAAAGCATCTTTGATTAAGCTATATGTTAAATTTGATTTTCCTATATACAATGGAGAGTTAAATGTTGAAATGTTGGACAATTGGATTAGACAAATTGATGTGTATTGCAGAGTGCAGAACATCAACTCAGATAAGAGTAAAATTTAGCTGGCAAGCCTATGCCTAGGAGGCACTGCCTTGGTTTGGTGGGAAGGCAGAACCCAAGTTGATATGAAAAAACATGGTAAGACCATCTCTGTATGGAGTGAATTTGTTTCTACAATCAAAAATTATTTCTATCCATTGTCCTACATGCAACAAGCCATGATGAGTTGGCAAACACTTCGGCAGTTGAAAGGGGAAAGTGTGCAAGGGTATACTCAAGATTTCAGAAAGAGAGCATTGATGTTGGGCATCCAATTAGACTCAACAGAGACTCTTTTGAAGTACATTGGTGGTCTACATAGCTACATGAGGCACACCATCCTCATGTTTAATCCCACTGGTATAGATGAGGTATCTGTACAAGCTACTCATCTAGAAGCTAGAGGAAAGAATGGAAATCCAGAATTTGGGGGACCATCCCAAGCCACTGTACGCAAGAGCAAGGAGAAAAGAATGCAGAAGTGGAAAGAAAGGAAGGCTAACACTGCACTAAAAGGCAAAGCCTCATGCACTCACTGTAAAAAGGAGGGGCATGATGATGAGCACTATTGGATTCTGCATCCAAAGCTGAGACCTAAGAAGTCTAAGGGCAAGAAGAAGAAGACTGTTGCAACTATTCAGAAAGATTTGGGGTCAAAATCAGGAGATGAAACAATCATTGCAGCCATAGGTATAAATGGTAAGAATTTTGAAGTATCTACTATTAATTCTTCTCAAACTATTATTGATAAAGAACATGAGAGAAAAAGACATGAGCTTTTTCATATTTGAGTTATTTCCAAACATCAAAAGTTTGATACTTTGTTTGATAGTGGCTCACGAGTAAATTTGATTTCTGAAGCAATTGTAAAGAAATTGGGATTAGCAACTACACCTCACAAGAAACCATACCTATTAGGATGGTTGAATGATAAATCACAACTACAAGTGACTAGATAGTGCAAACTCAAGTTTTCTTTTGGGTCAACATTTGTAGATGAGGTTGAGTTAGACATAATTCCTTTGGATATATGTGGAATTGTTTTAGGTAGTCCTTACTTTTATGATAGAAAGGTTATTTTCTATAGAGCTGAGAACAAGTATCTACTTGTTAAAGATGGAATCGAATACTTTGTAAGAGATCACAAGCTCAAGAATAATTATACTCTCATAATTTCTGGGCAGATGAAAATAATGATAAATTCATGCAAACAGTTCTTACTAATGGTTGTAAAAGAAAAGAAACCTGATAAAACCAATGTATTTGAGGGCTGTAATGCTTAGCAGCAAGCTAATATAGAAAACATTGTTTTAGAGTATGATGTCCTGTTTCAGGGACCTAAAGGTATGCCACCCAAAAAGGAAATAGTACATGATATTATTTTGTAGCAAGATATTCCATTACCTAACATTGGGATGTATAGGTTGTTTGCTTTAGAGAATGCTGAAAATAAGAAGCAGGTGCAGGAGTTGCTCGAGAAGGGATTCATAAGGCCTAGCACATCACCATGTGGGTCACCAATCATTTTGGTGAGAAAGAAAGATGGTTCGTGGAGAATGTGCATTGACTACTAAGCACTGAATAAGATAACAATAAAAAATCGTTATCCCCTTCCTCGCATAGATGATATTTTGGATCAATTAAAAGAAGTTGTTTATTTCACCAAGCTTGATTTGCACAGTGGATACCATTAGGTCAGAGTTGCAGAGCAAGATGCATGGAAGACTACTTTCAAAACAAAGCAAGGATTGTATGAGTGGTTGGTTATGCCTTTTGGCTTGACCAATGCTCCTGCTACTTTCATGAGATTAATGAATGAAGCACTGAGACCTTTTCTTGATGATTTTGTTATTGTGTATCTGGATGACATTATGATTTTTAGTAAAATGTGGGAAAAACACTTAAAGCATGTTAAGCAGACATTAGATGTTTTGAAAAAAGAAAAAAATTATATTAAACTCTTAAAATGTGAATTTGGAAAAACATCTCTAAATTATTTGGGTCATATAATAGGGGGCGGTGAATTGAAAATAGATCCCTCTAAAGTGGCAGTCATTGTAAACTGGCCTAAAGCCAAGTCTGCTACAGAAGTGAGAAGCTTTTTAGGAGCAGCACAATATTGGAGGAAGTTGATTTCTAATATTTCCTCAATTGCATCTCCCTTACATGCTTTGACAGGATTGAACAAGGTGTTTCAGTGGGGAGGCAAACATCAGAAAGCTTTCAACACCTTGAAAAAAAATATTAGTACAACACCTGTACTAGCACTATCAGATCTACAAAGACCATTTGAAAT
The DNA here is from genome assembly GCA_000404065.3 of Pinus taeda. Taxonomy (NCBI): domain Eukaryota; kingdom Viridiplantae; phylum Streptophyta; class Pinopsida; order Pinales; family Pinaceae; genus Pinus; species Pinus taeda. Next base: position 206,155 of record APFE031247372.1, on the reverse strand, counting down.
CCAAATAGCCAATGACTATGCCATGGGAGTAGTGTTGACACAACACGGTAAACCCATATGTTATCATTATGAAACTTTTAATCTTGTAGTAGTTAACTATCCTACATATGATAAATAATTGTATGCATTAGTTCAAAGTGTGAAAAAGTGGAAACATAAATTAATAGGCAAAGAGACAGTAATACATAATGATCATCAACCACTTTAATATCTACACTCCCAAACTAAGTTGTAGCAATCAAGGCATTACAGATGGATGGGTTTTCTACAACAGTTTCATTTAGTCATCAGATATAAAAAGGGCATACATAACAAGGTTGTAGACTTGTTATCTAGACCCATTATAAATGCATTTACCATACTTAAGCATAATTCTATGATACATGAAAGCTACATAGAACAATATGCTCAGGACATGGACTTTAAAGATGTATATGCAACTTTGAGTCAAGGAAAAAATGTAGAAGAATTGGACTATCATGTGAAGGACCGACTCTTATACCATTGTGGGAAACTCTGCATTCCACAAATAGAGAGAGTAAAGATAATTAGAAAGGCACACACTTCTCTGATATCAGGTCACTTTGGGGTAAGTAAAACAGTTGGACAGCTGCAAAGGTTTTGTTATTCACCAAAAATGAATGAGACAATTTCTAGATATGTAAGAGGGTGTACTATGTGTGCTAAAAGCAAGCCCAACAATAGAAAACTAGGCTTGTACACTCCTTTACCAGTTCCTTCTCACCCTTGGCAAAGTGTTTCCATGGATTTTGTTGGAGGACTGCCTAAATCTAGGAAAGGTCATGATTATCTATATGTGGTTGTGGGGAATTTTTGGTCAAGTTTGTGGGAACTGATGGACACCCAACTGAAGAAAAGCACAGATTTTCATCCACAAACCGATGGCCAAACATAAGTAGTTAATAGGACAGTGATCTAGTTACTCAGGGGATATTGCAACAAACATCCTAAGCTTTGGAATGAACACTTGTGTTATGTGCAGTATGCTTACAATAGAGCCAAACATTCTTCTACACAAAGATATCCTTTTGAGACCTGTTTTGGTTTCATACCAAGGTCCCCTTTAGATTTTGTCTTTGGTAATGATGCCATGGTTGATGGACACGGTGATGTGGACAAGGCAACTAGGTTAATTGAACAAATCCAGGAGATCCACCAAGCAGTACAGGAACAATTGTAAAAGGGCCAAGCCAAATACAAGGCTAGGCATGACAAGCATCAGATGGAGCATAGTTTTGAAGTTGGAGACAAGGTCTGGCTGTATATTAGCAAGGACAGGATGTGAGGTGAAGGTAAAAAGCTAAATCCTATCAGGTATGGACCTTTTAGGATACTTGAGAAAAATGGTGAAAATGCTTTTCACCTTGATCTACCAGCGTACATGCACATCTACTCAGTTGTAAATGCAAATTGCTTGAGATTGTTTGAACCTTTAATGGTTGAAGATCCTAAAGAGCAAAGTCAATTACCTTCTATTGACAACCTGCTACCTGAATATCTTAATGAATTGCAGGAAGACATAGTCTTGAGAGGAAGGTGAAGACGATGTGCAGAGGAGATGTTGAGTACCTCGGAATTGGACTCAAAGGTTCGAAGCTGAGCAGTGCAAAGTGGATTGAGATTGGACAAGTGAGACAATAGTATCCTCACTTAGTTGATGCTTGAAAGAAAACCAACTTTTGGTGGTCCAAAATATTTTTCAGTGGGAAGGCCGTGATCTGAATTGGATCCATAAAATATTGTCAAAGAACCATGACTATATCAAGTTGGGACAAATATCTAAAGAATTCAGAAACCAAAATAAAAAACACCCTTAAACCAGTGGCAATGGCAGCTAGTGTGGAATGACGAGGACCTCAATCAAAGCGCGTTGACTGAGGCCCATGGAGACTGCATAGGAGGTCAAAGTAGCCCCATGGGAGCCTCGGATCGGGAAAAGGAGGGCCAAAGTGGAAAAACCTGAGCACTCAGATTCATGGTGAACCGGAGAACCATGGGTGAAAAGGCAAAAGTGCTAAAAGGACAAAGGCGAGACCCATGCTCTGGAAACTAGCAGTATTGATCGGGGCGCCTTCAAACGGTTAATGGTTTTGGACAAGAGTGGAGCGATCCCACTCATCGATCGACGCATGACAGGCAAAGGCAAGAGAAAACTGTTGTTGATTGCACATTATCGGTTGAGCAAGTCAACCGCGCGGGACTTTCGTATGGCATCGGATCTGGAGGCCCCAGATCGGATGGTTGAGATCAAGTCCAATGGAGGAAGTGGAATCGATGAAGGATTACGTTGCGATTTGTAGAGATTTGGTGTCCGTTTGACCGCCACGGTGGAGAAAAGACTTCATCCATGACGTAACTGAAGAAACGAATCGACGAAGCAGGATAGAGGAGGACACGTGGCTACTCCCTGAGCATTCATGCTAACGCTAAACAGGGAATTCCAAGCATAGCTGTAGAAGGTGAATCGATAGAGGTGGAAGAGGAACCGAACAGGCATGATTTCTAATGGCTAAAAACCATGAACAACGAGAAAAAGACACACTAAAGTCAGAGAGATGAAGAAAGACCAGAATCCCGAGAGGAGGAAGGAACACACAAAGAAAGAAGACAATATAACAAAAGTAGGAAGAGGACAGAGGGCTGAGCTGACCTACGGCAGCATCAAGCACTGGATAGCTAGCGAGATTCAAGCCATCTCATAGAGGAATTTGTCTAGACTGAGCATCACATTTGGCTCTTTCCGCTGTAGACCAGAAGGTCACAAAGCTGGTAGGAAGAAGAAGAGTTTGTGTACTCCAGTGGCTTGGGGAATCTAAGAACCACCCTGCCAAGAAAAACTTGCTTCAGGAGAACTCACATTGAGTCCCTATATTGTAATTCTCCGCTTAAGGGCACAATAAAACAAGGCCACCACTAAAAGCTAGACCAGAGATGTAGCCCTGGAGAATAGGGTGAACTCATTAAAATTCTTGTGTCTTTATGTTTACTTACTGTATTTCTCTGCTATCTTTCCATTTTATTGTTTGTGTATTGGCAATTTGATCGATTCGTTGCTTCAATAACGTAGAACACACACCAACACATGAGTCTGTAATACCTTTAAACAACAAATATTTAACTGATGTCATTCATCGGGTGATTATCAGATCATCTAGCCATGGAAATTGGTGAAGAGGCTAAAGCACATGAGATCTCCAAGAACGAGAAATGGTTTGGGGAAATTCCACCTAGTTAGGGAGATATTAAAATAATTAATATTTTTAATGGGTTCCTAAATCTAAACATAGGAAAATAAAATTATTAATGGGTATTAATATAAAATTGGGTGAGAAGGTTCTAAATGACATGGATCAAGCCAAATCTAATCTTATTTGTTGATTAGAAATTTAATCTTGACCATCGAAGACTCAACATAAAAATTATAAGAGGAGGCTTGAGGGTCAGTTGGAGATATACCAGATTTATTAATTAGTTTGATTTTCTAGAGAGGGGTTTGCTAAGAGAAATCGAACCAGTGATGAGAGTTGCAACGAGGTTCAGTGAGTGCATAGCAGAGAGGCAAAGATAGTATCGGAAGACCAGTGGAGTGGTAGAGAGGCAGATGCAGAGCCAACAAAAGCTACGCAAAAGGCTAGAGTGATTGCGCAGAGGGCCTCCGTGAGTGACGCAGAGGCTACAGAAGTGACATAGAGGGCCAAAGAGGCTGCACAGAGCATCAAAGGGTTGATACAGAGGGTTTCAGGCTGACGCTGAAGATAGGAGGGATGACTCAGTGCCTTAAAGAAGCATTGGAGAGTTTTCGTGCAATAGACTTGCCAAATATCTGCGTCTGAAGAGAGGTATTACTACCAGATTGATTTCTCTTTTGGGTGAACCAGTTTGGCACCCAGTTGTACTCAATAAAAGCTACTTAATAATAAGACCCTCAGAACTGTTGTGCCATTTTTCCCAACTTTGGTTTTTCTGGGGACGATTGTCCAAAAATAATGGTGTCCCTTTGTGTGTTTGTCCATTTCTTTTAGTTGATGATCTATAGATGGTTGAGACTGCATTGTGTTTATTTCAGTATTTATATGGTTAATAACTGGTTAAGTAATTAAAAAAGTAAGTGAAATGAACCAAATAGTGCATGGAAAATTCGAATGGGTTAGACTTAGAAATTTCATCAATGTATCAGAGGGTTTCAAATCACATGAGAGTTGAAGGCACTAGCTAAATCATAGAATTTCTAGCAGAAACAACTCTCTCGAGAGACAGAAGCTCTTCCTAAGAAGAAAGCAACAAATGAGGAGTGATGCAGAATGGCCTGCGCCATCATTTTGAGCCTGAGAGAGGCTAGTGCAAAAGTAGAGGAGGGTAGAAGAGGCTCATGGGAAGCCATGTCATCTTACTCAGCAAGGTAGGAGTGATGCAGTTGGCCAAAAGAGGGATTCAGCCTTACTGAGATTGCGCAAAGCCAAGAGGCTCAGTTTCTTAAGTTTCTAGGGCATAGGAAGCTGTGGGAAGATTGTGGAGTTTGAAGCTAGTGGGGTGTTGTTGATGTCGAGGCAGAAAAATACCTAATGGGACAAAACCAAGGTAGAGGAAGTCGCCACCTAGGTGGATTTCTAGCCCAAAATCCATATTAGTGTTGCAGGAACAAAGGGGATCAGAGAGATACAACTCGATTATTGGAAGAAGGATTTCTAGGAGGGAAATTGAGACTCAGAGGGAGAGTCTAAAAGAGAACTTCTAGGAGCGAAGTAGAGACTTAGAGGGAGTCAAAGAGAGAACTTCTAGGAGGGAAATAGAGACTTGATGAGTCGAAAAGAAGAGCAGAGATGGCAATGAACGGATTGAGGAATCAAGATAGGTTGGACGTAGCATCCAACTTGTCATCTGGAAGGACAAGATCCTATCTGTTCTAGATAGACATCGCATCAAGGTCTTCGCCTTGAGAACCATGGCTATCCCAGTCGACCTAGCTAATAATGAAAGGTATGAGGATGCGATGGCTAAGGAAAAGTGCATAATTCTTGATGGGGTCAAGGATCATGTAGTTCAGTATATTGCTGGGAAGAATAAAACAAAGGAAATGTGGGATACCTTGATGACATTGTATCAAGGCACTTCCATGCAGAGGAAGATGTTACTAGAGAATCAGCTGTGGTCGTATCATATGCAAAAAGAGTAGGTAGATCACTTCCTTAGCAGGTTACAAGAGAATCGGAACCATCTGACTTCCATAGGGGCCATGTCAGATTAGGAGCTAATGGTCAGGACTGCCCTGAACACAGTCTCCGAGGAGTGGGAGACATTCGTCCAAAGTAATTTGGGTGAAACAACTCTTCTAGGATGGGAAGAATTGTGGGCAGCACTTTGCCAAGAAGAGATCATACGGCTGACCAAGGCGAGAAGTAGTAGCAAAGGAGCTCGATTCAAGAAAGAGGAGGAAGAGGATGCGGATCTGGCATTTGCGGGAAACAAGGAAAGAGGAAGAAGGACATATCCAAGATTAAGTGCTTAAACTATGGGGAGCTGGGCCATTATGCAACCCAATGTCCCAGGAAAAAGAATAAGGGAGAGGCTTCTAACTCCAAGGCAACGCCAGCTAAGGTGAAGAAGGAGGTAGAGGATGATGATGATTGTGCATTTACCTCTAGAAAAGAGGTGGGGTGACATTGAGCTGTAGTTATGAGGACTACAGGAGATGTGGGGTAGGATCCTTGAGGTACAAAAGCTCTTGGATCATATCCAACTACAGGAGCCTTGAAGTGATAGTAGCAAGATGGTAGATGTCGATAGAAATAGATGTGGATGGAGTGGCAGAGAGTGCTAGAGTGCAGTAGTCCCTAGCAATGCAAAGAGGGTTGCAGTAGTGTGAGAGGAACAAAGGAGGTTGCACTAGTGCAGGAAGGCACAAAGGTGTTTGCAGTAGTGTGAGAGGCACAAAGTTGTTGCAGCAGTGCAGAGATAGTAGAGGGGGCACAGGATAGTAGCAGAGAGAGCTTCAACATCAGGAGGGTTTCTAGCCTGACAAGGATGTCAATAGTTGGGTAGATCACTTACCATCATCTTAGTAACTTAGTTGCAGTGTTGGGAGAAATGACCAACAACAACACAGATGGAGAGGGAGTTTCCATACAGATGTAGCAATGGTAGTGGAAGAGCCATGGGCAGCAGCATAGATAGAAGTAGTGCAGAGGATGTTGGGCAGCAAGGCCAAACATCAGCACATGTACTGATGTCAGATGATCAGGGTGATGTTTAGTGGTGGAGCATTACTAGAGCACATTCCTTGCTAAGAGGTAGTGTTGATTTGGGGTAGCATAGGATTTGCTCTAGCCATGGTGGAGAGGCTAAAGTACATGAGATCTCCAAGGCCCAGAAATGGTTTGGGGAAATTCCACCCGAATGGGGAGATATTAAAATAATTAATATTTTTAATGGGTTCCTAAGTCTAAACTTAGGAAAAGAAAAATATTAATGGGTATTAATACAAAACTGGGTGAGAAGGTTCTAAATTACATGGATCAAACCAAATCTAATCTTAGCCATTCATTAGAGATTTGATCTCGGTTGTTGAAGACTAAACAGAAAAAGTATAAGAGGAGGCTTGAGGGTCAGTTGGAGATACAACATATTGATTAGTCAGTTCGATTTTGTAGAGTGGGGTTTTCTAAGAGAAATCAAACTAGTGGTTAGAGTTGCAGTGAGGGATAGTAAGTGCATAGCAGAGAGGCAGTGATAGAGTCAAGAAGACCAGTGCAGAGGTATAGAGGTAGACACAGAGATAGTAGAAGCTACGGAAAGGGCTAGAGTGACTACGCGGAGGGCCTGCGTGAGTGATGTAGAGGCTGTAGAAGTGACGCAGAGGGCCAAAGAGCCTACGCAGAGCATCAGAGGGTTGACACAGAGGCCAAGAGGGCTACCACAGTGCCTCAGACAAGAATTGGAGAGTTTTCATGGAGTAGACTTGTCAAATATCTACTTTTGAAGGGAGGTGTTGTCGCACAGATTGTCACGACAACGCTCAGACCGGGGGCTGTCACTCTGATCCCCGATCCCTCCGTTTAAGCCTGTCTCCCATGGCTAAGGGGGGTAGACCCTCAAAGGAAGAGGATGACCAACTGTGAACCAGTTGGTTTGGGAGACACGAAAGAGAAAAGCACTAAATGGATTTGTTTGATTTGATGGACCAGTGCCTTATGGGTTTGACGTTTAAGCGATTACTTACTGTATGTTGCAGAGATGTAAACAGTTTACAACAATCATAACAATGCAATATATCCAGTAAACTCACAATGATTTGGCAATTTAAAAAATAAACTTTGAAAGACACAACCATGTAAATTTAACTAGATATTATGTTCTTGTAGCAAATCTTCAGAATTCATACATGATAAACATTAATTCCACATCAAAGCTCTTGATCTCAATAGGAAAAAGTAAAACATGATAAGCATTTGAGCCGAGACTACTTTTGGCAAAATATTTCCACGATTTTGTTTTTATGCCTTTTTTGTGATTAAAAATTATTTTTTTCTTTATGATTTTTTTAATTTTAATATATATATATATAATATATATATTATATATATTTAATTATTATATATATATATTATATATTAATTATTATATAAACCAAAACAAAACTTGAGAAAAGAAAAAAATCTAGTCTAATCTTCAACTAAAACTAAAAAATCAAATTAAAATCTAAAACACTTAGACTAAAACCCTAAGATTTTTTTTATGGATTTTTTTTTTTTTTTTTTTTTTTAACAAAAATTTAAATTTGAATCTACACGATTCTAATTAAAAAAACTAAAAAACAAATCAAAATTTTAATCAAAACCCTAACTAAAACCCTAACACTACCTTTTTTTTATGAATTTTTTATTTATTCATTTTTTTTTGTTTTTATTTTTTATAAAAAAAAAAAAAAAAACCTAACATCTAATTTAAGTTAAACCAACAAGACGAAATAGAAATCTAAAAATCTAAACCCTAACCCCTACGATTTTTTTTTTTTTTATTTTTAATAAAAAATTTATTTGATTTAAATAATAAAATATCAAACTAAACTATATACATGACATATATCACCAAAATTAAAATCTAAACTATGAACCAAACCCAAACATAAAATATCTTATACAAAACTAAAACTAAAAAAATTAAAATCTAAATATTAGAACTCGCATACATACGTATATGAAACTAAGCTAAACGATTTTATTTTTTATTTTTATATCGTATGCACATAGAACATAACTGACCTAAACAAAACAAAATCGATTTCAAAAAAAAAAAAACTAAATTAACCTTATGCTATGCGTTTTAAACACTCGAACTCACATTCAAAATTCGATTTTGGTTCTGCTGTGCAGGTTCACGCAGGTCTGGCCCTTGTAAAACGCAGATCGTTGATTGTTTTCTGTGTGCAGGTGCGATTGGAGCAGAACGGGAGCTGGAGCAACTTTAGTGGCAAAAAAAAGAACAACAACGTGGAAGGAAAAGCACCATGCAGGTGACCAGACCAGGACGCAGACAAGAATCACATCAAGAGCCAAAAAGAGAACCGATTTTTGTTTGGTTATTATGACTGCAGGTTTGCCACGGGGATCAATTGTGAAGAAGAATGGAGCTACGTTTTTCACGTGAAAAGAGCAGTGCAGCAAGGGAGTTCTTATAAATGAAAACGCAGGTCTGATGGGAGCTATGCAATTGCGTTGACTGCAGGTTTGTGCAGCGAAATGGGCAGCAGCGGATAACGGAAGATGCAGGCTTTAGGTGCAGACTCAGGTTCATTGAGGGCAGCGAAATCCCCACGCAAGCTTTGCAATTGGACGGTGGAAAACTCATGCATAATCCCTTCAACCTTTCAGCTCATGCATAATCCCTTCAACCTTTCATGCATAAATCGAAAGTATATTTGCTCCAAATTGCCTGATAAAACCCTGAAAATTTCATAAAACCTGCACCTGCAACCTGTAATGGAACACCCAAAAATAATATGTGCAAGAAGACAAAACTGAAACCCTAAATCAAGCTAAAAATTTACAGACTCTCAAAAAGCCAGATTTATCAAATAATCAACAGATATATTTTTTTAGAAATTCAGATTCACTATGAAAATACTTAGGAAGTCTCTCATGCAAATCATAAAATAAACTAAATGATTAACCCAGGATCAAAACTAGCTGGGCTCTGCAAGAAATGCTTGCGGGAATTGGCTAGTTCAGCCGAGAACTTCCCCTAACGCCCACTGATCTTCTTCAACAAGATATTCAGCACTTGAAGAGAGTAACACCAGCAAGATTTTGACCCCAAAGTCTTCTTTATTAGCACCAGAAAATATTTACAAGAGAGAGCTTCTTCAGCACAAAATTCAGATCCAATATCTAATAATCTCAAATGACCCCTAGCACCCTATTTAAAGGAAAAAATCCCAACGGCTAGTTTGAGTGATCCATGACAAAACGATCTCGACCGTCGATGAGAATCAAGACATCTCTCAATCTCATCCGTCGAATTAAAAAATTCAAAATATTATTATTTTATTATTTTTTAAATTTTTCATTTTTTTTATATTTTATATGTTTTTATGCATTTTATTTTTTTTATTTTTATTCATTTTTTTTCTATTTTTTATTATTTTTATCTTTTATTTTTTATGGATCATCAAACATAGCCTTTGGAGAAATTTCCCTACGACCTAGGACTTAAGATGCATGAGGGGATTAACATTTTCACCCCTCAAGACTCTTTACATCATGACTTGTACAAATTTTACATCTTCAAGGGGGAAAAGCCCTTTGACAAACCCTCATAGACCACCCAGTTCTGCGACCAAACATAATCTAGCAGATTAACACACTAGGATTCTCCTAAGACTCTAATGATATAATTCATTCCGGCTTTGGGGTCAGGTTGAAGGAAAACTCTGCCGATCATGGATCAGTGAGACGAAAAACCTTCCAGAATGAAGATTACCACTAGAACCTAGGCAATTTACATACATGACTCAGCTCTACTAAGATTATTTACATCAAAATGCAGACTGGGTTTATAACTTTAATAAGATCAGGAGAAAGATGATGACTGCTGAACGGCACGAACATCTCGATCAAGCACTGCCCCTTTTTGCGAGAAAAGGGGGTGTACTGCTATGGGTAGTTGACACGCAGCGGTCAACATCTGGCTCTACTTGGGGACACGTTCCTGTGCTGTAGGAATGTGAGAATCCAGAATCTGCACCCATGCAATACCAATCGAAACATAAGTATCATACATTCAAAAATCATCATATAACATTTAAGCACATGAGAGATAGAAGCTCTTCATTTATTAACTATCTAAATAACATGAAAAGTAAGTCTAAATCTAAAACAGAAACGAAATGCTGAAAATGACAAGGAGAAGGGTTAGAAATACAATACAAAGGATGCCCCATCGCATCAGATGTGTTCAATATAGTGTATACTGAGCATTTTCCTGCTTTCAGACAAATCTATCGGTTGCTTGTCAGATGTGCCATGTCCAATTTTACATATGGTAGGACTTCTTCCTATCCGAAAATCAAGCTGTTCGCGGCCATCTGATGCATCAAATCTTCTTCTCATTTTCTTTCTCTTGCTCTTTTTCTTTGTGGCAGGCTGGATCACTGATGATATGGAACTTTCTATTTCAAAGCTCTTAGATGAAGTATGTAAGAAATGCGTGACATATTTTTCTTCATCTTGCATCTGATCTTTATCGTTTTTAAGTTTATCTGGATCACCTTCAATCAACCACCTTTCAATCGAACCAATGACCTCATCATAGTAAGATGGAGCTTGTTGCGACAAATGAGAAGGCTCCTGATTTATCTGGCTAGAGTGTTCAACTTTTATAGCACTAATTTCCCTGGTATGATCTTCTTCCATGGTCAATAACTTTTTCTGAAGACATATCTGTTTAGCTTCCATATCTTTTATTACTTTATCATCTTTTTCCTTTATGATCATCAAGCAATGCTGCATAGAGTTTATCTCTTCCTTATGATTTGCTTGCATGGTAGCCAACTGATTATTATGATCGAATGTCATGATAGTCATTTCTTCATCCATAGTTAATAACTTGTTTTGCATAGAATTAATTTCCTTATCATGATTAGCTTTCATGGTCATCATATTTTCCTCTAAGCCTGACAACTTGCTTCTCATAAAACTAATTTCTGTGTTAGTGATTAATCTTCCTGGCCCAATTTCCTTAGATGTTGATTTTGCATGATTTCCATCTCTCTATACGTTTTCGAGTTGGCACATAAATTCTGACACATTGGCGTAATAGTTTGATTGATCTCCATATTTTTCACCAGCAACATTAGTTCTTGTATAATTTGCTTTTGATCTTCCTTTTCATTGTCATTTGTCCCTACTTTTCCATTAACATGAATTTGATCTGTAATGGCACAAGTGGATGGCACATTTTGATATGAAGAATTGTCTTGGAATATTTCACCGACAGCTGGACCTTTTTCATTCTGTTGCACAGTTTTAGGGGCACAAGGCAAGCTATTTGGATAACCATATCTTTCCTTAAAAGCATTGACAATGTCTTGTAACGAAGTGAAAGAATCTTCAGGACAATTATTAAACCAATTCAAAGCATCACCCTCTAAAGAAAAGACAGAAAGACACATTTTGACATCTTCATGATTATACTGAGGGGGTCTACAATATATGATCATTATGCGAGTGAACAAGCCTAGATGCCTTTTTACATCGACTAAATCACCACTTGAGAACAAAGGTAATTTAGAGATGGCCACTTCCGGAATATCATGGAGGTCATCAAAATAACATGGTTTAAATGAATAATCCATGATGAATAACAACGGACCAAATGGATGATAGAACGAGATCTCTACTCAAGAAAATCAATCAATGAAGGAAGTGGAGTCGCCACTTGAACAATGAATCTAATTCCAGGATCCAAAAAACAACCAACAAGCAGATATGAGGGAGGCTTCTTGTTTGGGAAAAATAAGAAAATGGAGTCGCCACCCCAACAAGAAACAAACTGAAAAGAAGCTGCTGATATGACGAAAGGTAAGGTGATGAGAAGATCAAGAGATGCCAAAAATGTTGAAGCTGCCAGCTCAAATGAGAGATGAGAAAGATGAAAGAATGATGAGAGATGAGAAGATGAATGTCGTTGAAACGCTAGGAACAGAAAAACTCTGTCCCCGGCAACGGTGCCAAAAGTGTTGTCGCACGGATTGTCACGACAACGCTCAGACCGGGGGCTGTCACTCTGATCCCCGATCCCTCCGTTTAAGACTGTCTCCCACGGCTAAGGGGGGTAGACCCTCAAAGGAAGAGGATGACCAACTGTGAACCAGTTGGTTTGGGAGACACGAAAGAGAAAAGCACTAAATGGATTTGTTTGATTTGATGGACTAGTGCCTTATGGGTTTGACGTTTAAGCGATTACTTACTGTATGTTGCAGAGATGTAAACAATTTACAACAATCATAACAATGCAAGATATCCAGTAAACTCACGATGATCTGGCAATTTAAAAAATAAACTTTGAAAGACACAACCATGTAAATTTAAACAGATATTATGTTCTTGTAGCAAATCTTCAGAATTCATACATGATAAACATTAATTCCACATCAAAGCTCTTGATCTCAATAGGAAAAAGTAAAACATGATAAGCATTTGAGCCAAAAATACTTCTGGCAAAATATTTTCCACGATTTTTTTTATGCCTTTTTTGTGATTAAAAAGTAAATTTTTTTATGATTTTTTAATTTTTTAATTTTAACTTTTTTTTTTATAAATATATATATATATTTTTAATATTGTTTTTAAACAAAACAAAACTTGAGAAAAAGAAAAAAAAAAAATCTAGTCTAATCTTTAAACTAAAACTAAAAAATCAAAATTAAAATCTAAAACACTAAGCCTAAAACCCTAAAGATTTTTTTAAACAAAAATTTAAAATTTGAATCTACACGATATCTAAATTAAAAAAACTACAAAAAAAAAACAAATCAAAATTTTAAATCAAAACCCTAACTAAAAAACCTAAAACACTACCCCTTTTTTTTATGAATTTTTTATTTTATTTCATTTTTATATATAAAAAAAAAACAAATCTGACATCTAATTTAACTCTAAACAAAACAAGACAAAAAAGAAATTTTAAAAATCTAAACCCTAACCCTACGAATTTTTTTTTTTTTATAAATTTTTTTATTTTATTTAAAATAATAAAATATCAAACCTAAACTATATACATGACATATATCACCAAAATTAATCTAAACTATGAACCAAACCCAAACATAAAATATCGTATACAAAACTAAAACTAAAAAAATTAAAATCTAAATATTAGAACTCACATACATACGTATATGAAACTAAGCTAAACGATTTATTTTTTATAACGTATGCACATAAAACATAACTGACCTAAACAAAAAAAAAAATAGATTTAAAAAAAAAAAAACTAAATTAACCTTACGCTATGCATTTTAAACGCTCGAATTCACATTCAAAATTCGATTTTGGTTCTGCTGTGCACGTTTACGCAGGTCTGGCCCTTGTAAAACGCAGATCGTTGATTGTTTTCTGTGTGCAGGTGCGATTGGAGCAGAATGGGAACTGGAGCAACTTTAATGGCAAAAAAAAGAACAGCAACGTGGAAGGAAAAGCACCACGCAGGTGACCAGACCAGGACGCAGACAAGAATCACGTCAAGAGCCAAAAAGAGAACCGATTTTTGTTTGGTTATTATGACTGCAGGTTTGCCACGGGGATCAATTGTGAAGAAGAATGGAGCTACGTTTTGCAGGTGAAAAGAGCAGTGCAACAGGGGAGTTATTATAAATGAAAACGCAGGTCTGATGGGAGCTATGCAATTGCGTTGACTGCAGGTTTGGGCAGCGAAATGGGCAGCAACGGATAACGGAAGATGCAGGCTTTAGGTGCAGACTCAGGTTCATTGAGGGCAGTGAAATCCCCACGCAAGCTTTGCAATTGGACGGTGGAAAACTCATGCATAATCCCTTCAACCTTTCAGCTCATGCATAATCCCTTCAACCTTTCATGCATAAATCAAAAGTATATTTGCTCCAAATTTCCTGATAAAACCCTGAAAATTTCATAAAACCTGCACTTGCAACCTGTAATGGAACACCCAAAAATAGTATGTGCAGGAAGACAAAACTGAAACCCTAAATCAAGCTAAAAATTTACAGACTCTCAGAAAGCCAGATTTATCAAATAATCAGCAGATATATTCTTTTAGAAATTCAGATTCACTATGAAAATACTTAGGAAGTCTCTCATGCAAATCATAAAATAAACTAAATGATTAACCCAGGATCAAAACTAGCTGGGCTCTGCAAGAAATGCTTGCGGGAGTTGGCTGGTTCAGCCGAGAACTTTCCCTAACGCCCACTGATCTTCTTCAACAAGATATTCAACACTTAAAGAGAGTAACACCAGCAATATTTTGACCCCAAAGTCTTCTTTATTAGCACCAAAAAATATTTACAAGAGAGAGCTTCTTCAGCACAAAATTCAGATCCAATATCTAATAATCTCAAATGACCCCTAGCACCCTATTTAAAGGAAAAAATCCCAACGGCTAGTTTGAGTGATCCATGACAAAATGATCTCGACCATCGATGAGGATCAAGACATCTCTCAATCTCATCCGTCGAATTAAAAAATTCAAAAAATTATTATTTTATTATTTTTTTAATATTTTCATTATTTTTTATTTTTTATTCATTTTATTTTTTATTCATTTTTTTCTATTTTTTATTATTTTTATCTTTTGTTTTTTATGGATCATAAAACATAGCCTTTGGAGAAATTTCCCTAGGACCTAGGACTTAAGACACATGAGGGGATTAACATTTTCAACCCTCAAGACCCTTTACATCATGACTTGTACAAATTTTACATCTTCAAGGGGGAAAAGCCCTTTGACAGACCCTCATAGACCACCCAATTATGCGACCAAACATAATCTAGCAGATTAACACACTAGGATTCTCCTAAGACTCTAATGATAAAATTCATTCCAGCTTTGGGGTCAGGTTGAAGGAAAACTCTGCCGATCATGGATTGGTGAGACGAAAAACCTTTCGGAATGAAGATTACCACTAGAAAATAGGCAATTTACATACATGACTCAGCTCTACTAAGATTATTTACATCAAAATGCAAACTGGGTTTACAACTTTAATAAGATCAGGAGAAAGATGATGACTGCTGAATGGCACGAACATCTCTATCAAGCGCTGCCCCTTTTTGCGAAAAAAGACGGTGTACAGCTATGGGTAGTTGACACGCAGCGGTCAACAGGAGGTATTATTATCAAATTGATTTGTCTATCAGGTGAGCCAGCTTGGCACCTTGTTGTACTCAAGAAAAATTGCTTAATAATAAAACCCTTAGAACTACTACACCAATTTTCCCAAGTTGGGTTTTTTCGAGGACGGTTGTCCAAAAATAACGATGTCCCTTGTGTGCTTGTTTATTTCTTTCAATTGATGATATGTAGATGGTTGAGATTGCATTGTGTTTATTTCAATATTTATATGGTTAAATAACTTGTTCAGTAATTAAACAAGTAGGTGAAATAAACCAGATAGTGCAGGAAAATTTCTAACGGGTTAGACTTAGAAATTTCAACATATACCTGAGAACATGTTTGGTTGCTACTTAGTGCGACCTCTCAGGTTCCACCATGAATTGAATGAGGGTGTTGACAACATAACAAATGTTTGGCCTGGTATTGACCAGATACATCATGGACCCTATGATTTTCCTGTACAAGGTGGGATCAACATCTTTATCTTCTGATGCATCAATCTTCTTAGAGTTGGTGATCATTGGAGTAGGCATAGGTCTACTATCCTGCATCTTGGATCTCTTCAAGATCTCTATAGTATATCTCCCTTGTCCAAGGAAGATCTTACCCTTCTGCTGCCAAACTTCCAACCCTAGGAAATAATGCATCTGTCCCAAATCCTTCATGTCGAATTCTGTGGCTAGGTTCTTTTTGTAGTCTCTCATGAGCTTGGATGATCTTTTTAGGAAGATAGAATCCACATATAACAATAGGATTATAGGCTCATTCTCTATGACAAGATAGTAGAGATTAGGGTCTGCGTCAATCTTGACGAACCCCATCTTCTGCAAGTAGCCATCAATTCGATTGTACCATTCTCTAGGTGCCTTTTAAGCCCATACAAGGCTTTTTTTAATTTGCACACATGAGATTTCTTCTCATGTGTCTCAAAACCTTTTGGCTATTCAGTGTATACTTCCTCTTCTATTACCCCATTCAAGAATGTTTTTTTGACATCTATCTGATGAATCTCTCACCCCGTCTGTGCTGCAAGAGATATCACAGTTCTATATAAGTATACCTAGATACTAGGATGAAGGTTTCTTTGTAGTATATCCCTTCCTTTTGAGAATACCCCTTAGCCATAAACCTAGCTTTTTATTTCTCCACACTACTGTCTGCAACATACTTGACCTTGTAGATCCATCTTGAACCTACCACTGCCTTGTCGTAAACCATAGGTACCACTTCCCAGACATCATTGACCATTATAGAGTTGTATTACTCCACCATAGCATCTACCCATACTTATGTTGAATAGCCTCCTAAAAACTAGAAGGTTCCCCAACCTGAGCTACTAAGCCTTGGTATATGTTTGGTTGTCTCCACTCCCTTTTATTATTCTTGGGTGCACCAATGAAGTCCTATGCATCTCGTAGAATTCAATGGAGTTCCCGGCTCATTCTTCCACTAGTAGTAGGCACATCTATCAGCTCTTCCTCTTCCCTAGGTTCCTCCTAGTCTGAAGCTTTGTCTTTGGGATAATTTGTGGTACTAGTTTCCACTAGTCGAAGTGGTTTGACGAACAACTCATCTTTCAAATTCTCCTTAGAAGGCATTTCTCGGGATTCCCTGAAAGCTATGTCCTCCATGAACTTTACATCTCGTTGAACTACTACCTTCCTACTCCCTAGAAGATAAACTCTATATTCCTTTGCATTTTCTCTATATCCCACAAGATATCCTTTCTCAACAGTTTGATCTAATTTCTTTCTCTTTTCTTCGGGTATATGACAATACGCTGAACTCCCAAATATCCTAAAATGACTGACTTCAGGTGTCTTCCTTATGAATACCTTCTCTGGAGTGATTTTTCCCAATGGCCTATGTGGATTCCTATTCTGGACATAAACTATCATGCAACACGTTGTTGCCCACAATATTTTAGGCATATCATGATCATATAACATTTCCCTAGTTGCTTCCACAATAGTCCTGTTTTTCCTTTCTACTACTCCATTATGCTCCATATTGTAGGGAGCTGTTCACTTTCTTTTGATGCCTTCCTTAGCACAAAAATTGATGAAGTACTTGTCAACATACTCTCCACCATTGTTTGAGCACAACACTTTTATCTTCTTTCCTGTTAGATTTTCCACTAGAGCCTTGAAATCTTTGAATCGACCAAAAACCTCATCCTTGGTTTTCAGAAAGTAGGTCCAAGTCTTTTTGGAATGGTCATCGATGAAGGTGATGTATTATTCGGCACCACTAAGATCTTTTTTGGACATTGGTCCACCGATATATAAGTGTATCAATCCTAGCACACTCTTAGCCCTATTATTACTTCTGGAAAATGTTGCTTTGGCATACTTTCCTAGAGCGCACCTCTTCACACATCATCTCATTTGGTAGTTAGTTCTGGAACTCCTGATACTGTTTTCTTGAGAATTCTCAGAGCTCCATGGGGTAAGTGTCCCATCCTCCTGTTCCATAGTTCGTTCATATTTTTTTCTCCATTGCTACCTATCAGTGCCATTGGTGATTTTAGGTTCAACCTGTACAACTTGTTACTTCTGATTCCAATCTGGGCCTTCCTTTTCCAACTCAAGTATTTGACATATACTTTTTCCTCAATGAAGAAAATGTCAGCCCTTGTTTTTAAGTTTAGATATAGAGATTAAGTTCATCCCCAATCCTGGCACATGCAGCACATTGGTTGCTCGAAGCCGCTCTCCTGCTTTAGTTTGAATGACGACAGTACCTCTTCCTACAAGAGTACACTTTGCCTTATTTCCCATGGTGATTTGAAAATTCATTCTTTCTTCTTGATAATCTAAAAATCATTCTTGGATTCCTATCATATGCTAGGAAGATCCACTGTCTACGTACCAAACCTCAAAGGAGGCAGAGCTTGCTAAGCAAGCGACTTATTCTTCCAATTTGGAAGCTAACATAGAATAATCGAAATGCATGTCCCTTGTGCATTCTTATGGAAATTTTGCATGAGTCCCCTTGAGTGGATGCCTCTGCATCATGCTCTTGATCCATAGTTGATTTTCCTCTCCTGTTGCCGTATCTCTACTCTGATACCATGTGAAAATTTCTAAACCAAAATTCTACTGCAACCACTGATTTATTTCACCTAGTTATTATTCACAATAAGTTATTTACGAAATCCCTTCAGAAAATATTAAAAATAAATTTTATTGTGTTTATCACACCATTATCTAAAGAAACATTACATGCACAAGAACCAATCACATCAACATAGTTGTTTTAGGACAATTATCCTCAGAAAAACCCAATGCGAGAAAACCGGTGCAACAGATGAGGGCTTTATTAATCTTTAGCAACAATTGCTTTTACAAGGAATGATTTTACAAAGAAACTGAAAGAAAACACCTGAGACTTTCCCTTTGAGACTTTCGGACACTCTGGAGATTCTGCGCCCACTCCTGCATCACCTCTGCGTCACTTTGCGTGGCTCTACGTAGCTCTGAGTGGCTCTGCATCCTTATGTGTCAGCTTGCATGAGGGCTATGTCTCTCCTCTGGACTACGTCTTTCTCTGTGTTGTCTCCCATTGTCCTTGCATCACTTCCTCCTCAGTCACTACTTGTTGTTGATGCCCTCCTCTTCCTCCACCTTGCAACACTCCCTCTGAAATTGATCTCCTTTACTTGAGAATCTATTTTCCAAGAGATACTGAGTATTTGTTGGTGTGTCTCCAACTAATCCTCAAATCTCCTCTTATACTTTTCCAGTTGATGAATCAACAACTAAGATTAAGTCTCTAATCAATGGCTAAGATTAAAATAGACTTGATCCTCATCTCTTAGAAGCTTCTCACCCTTATCTTTATTAATACCCATTAATATTTTTATTTTCCTAAGTTTAGAATTAGGAACCCATTAAAAACATTAATTATTTTAATAACTCATATAGGTGGAATTTCTCAAAATGATTTTTGGGTCGATCTCATGTGCCTTAGCTCTCGTCCAAATTTCAAGGCTAGAGCACATTCGATGCTACAAAAAATCAACATGCAACAACACTGAGGCTTTTATATTATTAAACAGGGATTCTCAATACAATGTTTGTTTCCCTCTCGTTAATCTAGTGACAGAGAAAAGTATAATGGCAGAAAATTGAGTGATATTACCTCACTTCACTCAACAGATTTTGGCTAACCCAACAACAAAACTGGCTCTGATATTACCTCACTTCACTCGATAGATTCCAGTTGATCCGACAGCAAAACTAGCTAACCCAGACTATCTCTGTGCTAGCCCTGTGTCAGCCTTATGGGCTTTTCATCAGCCTTGCACTATCTCTTTTACCTCCTAGAACTTTTGCGTCAGCCTCTCTCGACTATTTTGGTAGTTCCCCAACAGTTTCCTGCTTTATGCATGAGGGCAGCCTCACTTTTGCACTGGCCCTTATGGATTTGCGTCAAGCCTGTGTGGGTCTAGATTGTCCTAGTGTCAGTCCTTCTAGTTGTTGCACTACCTCCACTAGTGTCTCTCTGCCTCTTTGTCCAGTATTCCCAAACTATCCTTGTCTCTCTACTGTAGAATGATCACTCAGTTTGAATTTCTTGGCTTCCTAGCCCCAAAAATCGAACTCTAGATCAATTCATTCTCTTTGTGTCTTTCTAAATGAACCCCAAGCCTCCTCCTTATACTTTTCTCGTTGAGACTTCAATGGCTGAGATTAAGTCTCTAATCAACGGATAAGATTAAAAGTTGACTTGATCCGCTTTCTAAAACATTCTCACCCATATTTTGATTAATACCCATTAATGCTTCAATTTTCCTAAGTTTATACTTATGAACCCCATTAAAAGTATTAATTATTTTAATAAAATACAATCTAGATGGAATTTCACCAAATGATTTCTGGGTTCTTTAGAACTCATGTTCCCTAGTATATCCACCAAATTTCATGGCTAGATCACATCTGGTGCTACCAAAAACTAACACTCCCTCTAAGCAAGGAATGTGCTCTAGCAACAATGTCCAAGTGCATGCTGCTTTGTTTATGAAGCATCTCCTTTCCACACTATTGCTTCTAGTAACACCATGTACTTCTGCCCATGACACTTCCACTTCCACTATTGCATCTGTACTACAACTCCCTCTGCATTTGCTGCTAACACTGCCATTGCTATCTCTACACTGCATCATTTTCCAATTGTTGTTGCTTAGCAATGGAAAAGCATCCAAAATTTGTGAACTAACTATGTTCAACATAATACCATGAATGTTGGAATCTGACTGCTACTAGTCCCTGACCCTCTAAATTTTTTGCATAACTGCTAACTTCTGCATTGTGCCATCTACACTACTACCAACCTTCCTCTGCGTCGATCAGTCTCTGGTCTAAACCTACTGCATCTGTCTCTCCAAACATTTCATTGCATCATCTGACACTAAGTCCATCTTACTATTATTGAATCTTAGGCTCTCGTAGAAAAGCATTGATCCAAGCGGTGGACTCCTCAAGGATCCTTCTCACATGTAGTCCTACCGAATACACCTCAATATTGCACCATTTCCCTCCTGGAGATGCATGGGCACTCATGGTAAACTCATCTTCGTCAATTTTGGTAGGAGAAGCCTTAGGATCATGTTTCTCATCCTTATCGTTTTGCTTCAAAGGACACTGGGATGGAAAGTGACCCATCTCACCACATCTAAAACATTTAACCTTTGAAATATCCTTCTTCTGCTTCTGCTTCTGTTGTCCCTTTGATGCTAGAGTTGTGTCCTCCTTCTCATCCTTGGTCTTTGTGCCACTCCCACTGCTGCCACTGAGGTTGACCTTAACCCGATCCCTCTTTAATTCTTCTTGTTAAATAGATGCCCACATCACCTCCCATGAAGGTATTCATTCCCTTTCCAATATACTTTGGATGAAGACTTTCCATTATGTTGTCGCACAAATTGTCTAGGTAGCATGACAATGCTCAGACTTGGGGCTGTCACCTTGATCCCCGATGTCTCCATTTAAGCCATCTCCCCAAAGCAGGCTAAGGTGGGTAGACCCTATGGGATAAAGGAACACCAACTAGGAATTAGCTGGCTTGGGAGACACAGTAGGGGGAACAAGCACTTGATCAATTTTAGAATTTGATTAGATCCTTAAATTATTGGAGTTAATGAAAACCAAGTAATTAATTAGCTAATGCTGCTTATGAAGTAACTTAATGATTGCTTGAAAATATTTACAAAATATCCAACATGTAATGAGCGTTATATAATCCAAGCAATGATTAATTTCACTAGATGCAAGATATTCAAAAGATGCGCAAAGCTTTAGCAATTAAACTTCAAAAGGTCAAATGCTTTAAATGACAAATATTAATCCCACAACAGAAAAAAGACATCAAAAGGAAATGCCAATTTTTAATTAGTCTTTTTTCAAAATTTTTAATTTTTAAAATTTTTATTTTTTAATTTTTTAAATATAACTAAATTCTACAATAAACAAGACTAAATAAAACCTAAGGATTAAACCTTTTATGCATTTGGGATTTTTTTTTTTTTTTTTTTTTAATATTATTTTTTAAAGTCAAATTTAAACAAAAATTTAAAGCTAAACTAAATGAAAATGAAATTTAAAAAAACGAACACTAAATATATACAAATGAACTGAAATTTAAAACTAAAAGAAAACTTATTAAAATCTAAATGAAATCGGAATATTAACAAAAATAATTAAATTCTAAACTATAAAAAAATCAAATCTAAATCTAATTAAAAATTTGATTTTTTTTTATGAAACCTAAACTAAATGAAAATGAAACTAAAACTAAAACCTAACTTACCAAAATAAAATGAAAGAAAAATATTTTATTTGTTTATTTGTTAAAGTCTTAACGATAAAATCTAATGAAACTAACTAAAATATACATCATAGCTACTTACACACATATTCAAAAATATAAATAAATATTAACTATGCATAACATCAAAATTAGAATGATTTGTTTGTTTTCTCCAGGTAGAAATCAATGACGAACATGGATAGCTCGATGGAATAGAGAAGAGACGCAGCGTTGGAGGATATGGTTGAGCGGAATGAGGGCAACGTGTAGAGAAAATTGCGTGGGAGAGGGATCTGTAGGTGCAGAGATGCATAGGCAGGCATGGATGTAGGGTTTTAAGAGGCTGCTGCTGCAAATGGGCAATGATAGAGGACTGAGTGCTAGAAGGCAACGCGTGAGGCAGGCAGAAAGGATGGTGGTAGCTCAGTAAAGGAATGTTGGATGGGGGATAAGCAAACAACGTGAAGGGAATGGAAGAAAGATTAGCAGATGGGCAGCGTAATGATGGCGGAAAGGAGCTCGAGCTAGGTAGCACGTAGGTGTAGGATACACACAATGAAGATGGGAACAATGACGACGAAGGGAAAGAGGCAATGTTGAAGGCTACGTTGAGGAGGCTGGACGATAATTGTAAGGAAAACTTGGACATGCAGCGTGTGAGAGACTTGAAGGTTCTAAAAAATTGATTTTGCAACAAGCCCAAATCCCAGGAAACAACAGAAAGATGGATTAAAAAACCCTCCAGATTCTCCAGTAAATTTTAAAACACCCTGCATTCAGATTTTTCTGATGAAAACCCTGAATATTTTTCAAGATCTGTACCTGGAAAAACATCCAGAAACAAAATGATAATGAAACCTTAAAAAACACTAGCTAAATAATTACAATATTCACAAGCTGCAGGCTCTTAAATAGCCAGATTTGTCAGTATGCCACAAATATATTTTTAGAATTTTAAATCTAACATGAGATGCTTCAGAAAACCCTTCATGCATTCACAAGAAAAATTTCAAATGATAAGCCCGGGATCAAAACTGGTTGGGCTCTTCAGAAAATGCTTTTTCGGGAGTTGGCCGGTTCAGCCGAGAACTTACCCAAACGCCCATTGATCTTCAAAATCTAGTTTTCCTGCATAGCTTACTTCAACCATTAACGAAGAAGGAGAAAATGATACTAAAATCCAAATGTAATGGAGATACTTACCATCATATTCAGAAATTTAACTATCATTCAAACCCTAGTGACTAAACAAGATACCTGTGTTTAAAATCACTCTTCATAAAGCTATCATCAATGGCTAAAATTAAAATCATGCAAAGAAATAAAACATCTTACAACATTTCCAGAAGAGTAACACTAGCAAGATTTCAGCCCCAAAGTCTTTCTTTATTGCACATGAAAAATTACTACAAGAGAGCTTTCTTTAGCACACGACTCTAAGATCGAATGATCTCAAATGACCCCTGACACCCTATTTAAAGGAAAAGTTCCCAACAGCTAGTTTGAGTGATCTATGTCAAATTGATCTCGACCGTCGTTGGGGATCAAAATCTTTTTTAATCTCATCCATCGAAATTTTAAATGGTTGCATTTATTTCCTCAAAACTTTGAATTATTATTATTTTATTATTTTATTTTATTTTTCAATTATTTATTTATTATTTATTGTTTATTATTTTATTTTTTTATTATTTTATTATTTTATTTTTTATTATTTATATTTTTTACTACTTTTATTTTTGGACCCTCGAACTTAGCCTTTAAAAAAAAATACCTAGGACCTAGGACCTATGAGGGGATAAAACATTTTCTAACTCTCAAGACACTTTACATCATGATTTTCACACTTAAATCTCAAGGGGAAAAACCCATTTAACAAAGACCCTTATAGACTACCCAGTTCTGCGACACAAATATAATATAGCAGATCAAGCAATTTGTAATAACCTAACTGAATAGTTAGAATTATTTCCAAATTACTTTTACATAGGCTCAAAGCACACTAGGATTCCCCTAAGATTCTAATGACAAAATCCATTCTAGTTTTGGGGTTAGGCTGAAGGAAAACTCTGCCGACCATGGGTCGGTGAGACAAAAAACCATCTGGAACGTAGATCATCACTAGAAAATTAGGTTTACCTAGGCAAATACATACATGACACAGATCTGCTAAGATTATTTACAATTTACATATGCAGATTGGGTTTACAACATAACATGATCAGGCTGATGATGATAGTCGAATGCAACAGACACGTCGATCAAGCGCTATCCCTTTTGCAAAAAAGGGGGTGTACTACTATGGGTAGTTGACATGTAGTGGTCAACACATTCATCTGAGATTCCATTCAGGGCCCTCCTTACCATTGTGGTAGACTGAGGAGTAGACCCCACTACATCAAGCTGGTCTTTGGTGTCCTCAATACGTTGAAGATAGGAGTTAGCCCCTTCTCCCTTCATCAATGTCTACTGCAGCTTTTTCTCTAAGTACATCTGTATTGTTCTAAAGAACCTTCATACAGTGAAGACAAAGTTTCCCACATCTCTCGGGCTGTATATTTTCTCTGCAAGTGTGCAACCACATGATCTTGAACTCCATCAAGTATGAACCTCTTCATCTTCCCCTGCTCGACCTTTTACTTCTTCTTCTAATCATTGTCTGTAGGAACAACCACAACCCTCTTCACATAAACTTCGAGATCGTACTCCTGCAGAACAGCTAAGCTCCTTCCAACCTATCCTGATTTCTAAGCCCATGTGGTGCCATCTCACCCAAACTATCAAATTGACTCCTCTAGTCACTGCACAACACTGGTCTGTTGCCTGACAAGTGTGAAAGTTTTTGAATCTACACATCATAAATCCTACTATAATTACTTGTTTATCATCTCCTACTTGTTATTAAATTCAAAAATTTATTTAATTTATAAACAACGATGAAAAACACTACTACAAACTACACTGATATATAGATTATAAACTGAAAATACATGAGACAAACAGGGACACCGTTATTTTTGGAAAAACATTGTCGGAAAAACCCAATGCGGGAAAACTTGTGCAACATATAGAGGGTTTGTATTATTAAAGAATCTAAGTACAACTGGTTGCCTCTCACACTGGTTAACCTTTCAGAGAAATCTTGGCAACAAGAATTTCATACAAGGGTTTTACGTCCGTCTCCAAGTCACAATTGATCCACTGAGTGGTTTGACTCCGGAAAACACTGCAAAAATCCTAGCGCAATATCTACTTGGACCAACATCTTAGCTCTATGAGCCTGCGTCACCCCTTCTTCTAGATCGATTTGCTCTCAAGAGATTCAACTCTAGCCCTCCTAGCTTGGAACATCAAAATCCTAGAAAAATCTTGAACTTTTGATGATTATCCCGCATTGCCCCTGCAAGAAACCCTCTTGGCCTGTGTCAATACTACGTGAACCGCTTGTTGGGCTATGTAGGCCTCTGTGCTACCTATTCTAATGCTACTATTGCCTCTTTGCTAGTACTCTTTGGCTCGGAAATCCTTTCTGATCTAACTCTCTACTTCTGCCCCTCCCATTGTAACTTAGATCACCTATTCGATTTTCTCAGCAAACCTCGCCCCAAAAAAATTGAACTGATTGATCACTCTTAATGTGTGTCTCCAATTCAACCTCAAGCCTCCTCTTATACTTTTCTTGTTGATGAACCAACATCTGAGATTAAGTCCCTAATCAAAGGCTAATATTAAAATAGACTTGATCCTCGTCACTTACAAGTTTCTCACCCATATTCTTATTAATAACCATTAATATTTTTATTTTCTTAGTTTAGACTTAGGAACCCTTTAAAAATATTAATTATTTTAATAACTCATCATTTGGGTGGAATTTCTCCAAATGATTTCTAAGTCTTTGATATATTATGTGTTCTAGGCCCTCCACAAAATTTTAGAGCTAGAGCACATCCGATGCTACCCAAAATCAACAGCAAATGAAAAATTTGAAATTTTGGCAAGAAAAGTCCTCTGAGGAGAAAATTTCCCGTCTATGTGTCTTCACTCTTTTTCGACAGATTTCTACCTTGGAAGAAACACATCCTTCAAGAACTACACTGAGGCTCTGCGTCACTCCCTCTTCCTCTACAAACTCATGAATCAGAAATCGTACGTCTCTATCAACTCTCTCAGAGAGAGATTTCCTCAGAATCTCTAATTTCCCAGCAAGGAATACGTAATCCCTTCAAGGGGATTTGAATTGTTGTCAAGTGCAAATATTGGCCTCTATGCTCATCTCTTGATCTTCTCGTCCTATTTCAAAATCAATGCTTCGATACCATGTGAAAATTCCTACACTCAAGCAACCCCTACTGTAGCAAAACTATATTTGCTTCTCCTACTTGATTGTAACATGCATTATCAAGTTATTTTATGAATAATACTGAAGTAAATTACTTCTGCAGTCTACACCAATTTAATTTGATTACATAAAAAAAGAAACTAAGCAAAGAACAAGATACATATGTTAGTTTTTGGTAGCATCGAAAATGATCTAGCCTTGAAAATTGGTGGAGAGGCTAAGGCATATGAGTTATAAAGAACCCATAAATCATTTGGTCAAATTACACGCAGATTGTATTTTGTTAAAATAATTAATATTTTTAATGGAGTTCCTCAGTCTAAACTTAGGGAAATTAAATTTTTAATGGGCATTAATGAAAATATGGGTGAGAATGATCTAGAAGGCAGATCAAGTCATGTTTTAATTTTATATGTTGATTAGAAACTTAATCTTAGCCATTGAAGAATCAACTAGAAAAGTATAAGATGGAGGCTTGGGGTTCATTTGGAAACACACAAAGAGGGAGAGAATTGATCTAGAGCTTGATTTATGGGGCTAGGAAGCTGAGAAATTTGAACTAAGTGACCATTCTACAGCAGAGGGGTAGAGAGAATCTCGAAGGACATTCTGGAGAATATTAACAGAGAGGCGAAGAGGGCTTACAGAGAAGCAGCGCAGTAGTCGGAAGAGCTAACGCACAAAATTTGTCTATCACACAGATTCAGAACTATTAGAACAACCGAAACTACCAAGAACTATCAGAAGTTCGAAACAGCCACAAGAGCTGACATAGAAAAGTTGTTGGAAACTGCTGGAACTACTGAGAACTACCGAAACTGTTGAGAACTGCTGGAACAATCAGGAGAGT
Organism: Pinus taeda; assembly: GCA_000404065.3. Taxonomy (NCBI): domain Eukaryota; kingdom Viridiplantae; phylum Streptophyta; class Pinopsida; order Pinales; family Pinaceae; genus Pinus; species Pinus taeda. The sequence continues at coordinate 178,769 of APFE031247372.1, read as the reverse complement.
TGTCATAGAGAGAAGAGAAGGTGACGCAAGGCTAATGCAGAGCCAATGCAGAAATAGCCAGGGTTAGCTAGTCATGCCGGATCAGCCAGAATTCTGCCGAGTGAAGTCAGGTAAAACTCACTCAGATTTTCCACTAGTATTTTTTCTGTAAAGGATTGCTAGATGAGCATCCTAGATTTGTATTCAAATGTTTCTCCTGCATAATAATAAACCCTCAAAATTGTTGCACTAGTTTTCCCACTTTGGGTTTTTCTGGGGACTATTGTGTCCAAAAATAAGCGTGTCCTATGTATCTTGTTCTTTGCTATGTTTTATGTTTCATGATATCAAATATTTAATTAAGTGTAGGTTTCAGAAGTAATTTGCTTTAGTATTCAGAAGAATAACTTGATGAATATAATTTAAAAATCAAGTAGATGAAGTAGATTCAGATTTGCTGTAGTAGGGCTTTCTTCGAGTGTAGGATTTTTCACATGGTATCAAAGCATTGATTTTGAAACAATAAGAGTAGATCAAGTGCTAAGAAGAGAGGCCAAAATCTGTATTTGGCAACAATTCAAATCCCCTTGAAGGGATTGTGCAGTCCTTGCCAGGAAGCAGATCCGATGAAATCTCTCTCTGAGTGAGATGGCAGAGAAGTACGATTTCGAGTTGTGAGTTTGCAGAGGTAGAGGGAGTGACACAGAGCCTCAATGCATTGTGTTATCACCAAAATAGGACCATGATAAGCTGCTAATCAGAATACCTCAATGTAACTATTTCAAACCAATATTTTAGCTGAGGCTTAGCCTCCTCATCCTGAGAGGGCTCTCTCAAAGGTTAATGATATTGATTAATGATAATATAGATGGCTAACTCTATCTTGGTTTTGTGTGTTTGTAGGTTGAAAAGATGAAGGCTTGCTACCATTAGGCTATGGAGTCAACAAGTCAATAAATTCAGTGGCAAAGTTTCTTGACATGAAAGTTGAGGCAAATGGTGTTTTCAAACAAAGATAATTCACTCAATAAAATAGGTCAAAGGAGTCATTCCATTACTAAAGGAAGTTAGAGCATAGGGTTATGAATTCTGAGTAATAGTAATGAAATCTATTGCTGATGGTTCAAAGGTGGTTTACTCACAAGATTATGAAAAAAACACAGTCATCTCATTAGAAAATGAAGTCAGAGCATAAGATTATGAATTTTGAGTAATAGTAATGAGATCTATTGCTCAACAAAATCATTCCATTACTAAAAGAAAATAGAGCACATGGTTGTGAATTATAAATAAAAGCAATGTAATCTAGTGCTGGTGGTTCAAATATAAAACACAATCATATTATTGTTAAAGGAAGTCAGAGCATTAGATTATGAGTTCTGAGTATTAACAATAAGATCTACTACAATTAATTAAAATAACATATAAATCAAGAAAGGATTAACCCCACGAGAACTCAGATCTGTTCAGGAAAACCTCTCTGCATTACTGATTATAGTTCATAGCATAAAGTAGCAGCTGGGCCAAAAATTCTTCAACCCCACTCTCATTCAACCTCTTGGTTCATATATAGCATTTACAATATGGATTCCCTCATCCCTCATCAAGAGAATTCGAATTTAATATGAGTGACACCCATTCTAACCATAAAACAAACTATTAAATACAAATGACAGCTAACTAGCAATCCTAGAGTCCTAATACAATTAGGAGTGTAACTCCTTATTAAGATTACAAAAACCTTATCTAAAAATTTAAAGCATTCTTTGACAACTGAAACATCATGAAGTCAAATTTGATGAAGCCTCCCACGTTGTCACCTAACTACTGATGACAAACCCTAGAAATTAGGGAACATGTTTCTCTATTTTTAGGTTTAGGATCTTTGAAAATTAGCACATGGAATAGAGCCTTTATCTTCTCATTCATGACATATTTTATGCAAATGAAGGAGTTTTTTTAATTCCATGATGTCTAGAACAAAAACCTCTCTTGGTTTTTTAAAGCACTTCTCTAGTTGTCCAGAATTTGTCTTTGCAAAACGCGTGTAAAACAGGAAAACTCTGTTCTCTGAAATTAGGGTTTCAAAGAAAGCTTAGTATCTCCAAACTGATAACACTTATGAAGAAAGTGAGATAGGTTATTGTATATATAGAGTTTATGAAGATAAACCTCCTTCAAAATTCCAAAATACATTTTCCTATGACCCGAAAATGATCTTGAAAATGACTGCTAAAACCAAAAGATAAAGCTTGACTTTCAGCAGTTTCGTAGTGCAATTTTAACCATAAATTTCTCCCACCTCATAATGAATTTGAAGAAACTGAAAGAGCTTTTTGTAGCTCACTATGTTAGGAAGAAAAGCCTCTTTCAGTTTTCAAAATTGAGTTCTCAATTTCTCAAGAACCCTTCCTAGTAAAAGCCCAAAATAGAGTCTTTTATGCTAAAACAAGCTTTTTCAGGGGTTTCGTAGCGCGTTATGAAAACTCCTAGTTCAGTGATTTCATAGCAAAAAATAGGTTTTTTACATTGTCTGTGCTACAAAAACTTGGATTCGTAGCTAATTTCAAAATTTCTTCAAAATGATGTGAGATATGACTTCTAAACACATGGTGAGGCTTCTAGGACATGGAATGAGGCTATCAAACTTTATTTGGAAAAGAGATATGACCTTAAAAGACTTCTAACCCTATAACCTAACCCTTAAATCATTAAATGACCTAGAGACCCTTTAACACCATGACTAGCAGAAGGGTTTGTAAATGAGAATGACACTATTGAGACTCTAATCCTATAAGACTATGACTAGAAACAAGGAAAACTTTCCAAAGTTTAGAAACAAGAATTTTAGGGTGATAATAGTGGCTCCATTAGGGATAGTGTGCCCTTGTGGTATACTAATAACTTGTAGCTCCAGTGCCGCTATCCATCCTCTAGAATAAAACTATGAATTTCTGCCCAATTTGCTCCTCAAGCCTTTAATGATTCCTGAAAGAAGAATTCAAACTGCACGTACTGAAACAGATGCTCAATCAACCTACCCTGAGCTGATTTTCACATTCCTACCTACCTTATCAGCTGCAATCTCCACTTGTAGCTCAAGGAACGTGAAACTTCCAATGAAGCCAGTCATCGATCTGATCTGACACTTGAATCTATTGACTGTGCTTGAAGCAAAAATAAAGTAGATACTGAAATAACCAAGGCAGCATGAGGTGTAACTGTTCTTCAAGATGAAAATATAACTAGAAGCCTGAACAGTAAATCTTTTCCATGTAGTCAACTATAGGGTCAAAAAACACATTGTGAGTTTGATGTTTCTTGTGATATTCTTCAGCTTTAGACAACTCACCAATACTTTGATCATCTGCATAAGGCTTCAGCTGTGTGCTCTCAAACTACTCCTCAAATTGATTGTCAAAAAAATGTATTCTTCCTTAATCTCAAAAGAGAAAGGAAGCAACACCCTCTCTCTGTATTCTGCCATAGAAAGCTTTTGAAAGGTATGATCATGATCATGAAGACTATATGATTGAATTTGACCTTGTAAACCTTCAATGTCTTTCTCAATGTTCTTAGAAACTTCATCCAAAAATTTCATCTTATCTTCTGTCTTGCACTCAAATGATTTTAGATAAGAAGACAAGGATAAAGAAAAATTTTCATCTATTTCTTCATTAATATGATCATCATTCCATTGTTTGAAACCTTGAATTGAAGGGGAGTTTGCCACCAACTCTGTTCTGTCTATCCATTCCTCCAAAAACATAAGCCAAAAGTCTTCAAATGAATTAATAGATTTGGTGGGAAAGCATTCAATCCACTGTTTACATTTCCCTTGAAATGAATCATAGAACAACATAATGCAAACATCCTCTTGTTTGACTCTAAGAAGCTTGGTAAAATCACAAAAATCTGATATATGCTTCAAAGTTAAACTCAAATCTTCTCCATTGAATTTTGGACCATTCCTTAGAAAATATGTATCCTTGGGAAAATGATTTGGGAAACCATGAATTCCTAAAAAATTTATGCATGCATACCTTGAAATAAGAATGGCAACATATGAGTTCTTCATAACTCTAGTGGAATCACCATGAATATATGAATTTTTGAATTCTTCAACAATGGAGTCAGCAAGGTAGTTTTGCAACCTCGAAAGATTTCTGAGCTCCTGCTACCTTCAAAAGTTTATCTTCTTGATTTCAGGAATGATTAATCTTCAGACTCCTGGAAGATGCACCAAAATGTTATCACCAAAATAGGACCCTGATAGGTTGCTGATCAGACTACCTCGATGTAACTGTTTCAAACCAATCTTTTAGCTGAGGCTTAGCCTCCTCAGTCTGAGAGGGCTCTCTCAAAGGTTAATAATATTGATTAATGATAATATAGATGGCTAACTCTATCTTGATTTTGTGTGTTTGTAGTTTGAAAATATGAAGGCTTGCTACCATTGGGTTATGGAGTCAACAAGTCAATAAATTCAGTGGCAAAGTTTCTTGACATGAAAGTTGAGGCAAATGGGGTTTTCAAACAAAGATAATTCACTCAATAACATAGGTCAAAAGAGTCATTTCATTAGTAAATGAAGTCAGAGCATAAGATTATGAATTCTGAGTAATAGTAATGAGATCTATTTCTCAACACAACCATTCCATTACTAAAATAAAATAGAGCACATGGTTGTGAATTCTGAATAATAGCAATGTAATCTAGTGCTGGTGGTTCAAATATAAATCTCAGTAATCTTATTGTTAAAGGAAGTCAGAGAATTAGATTATGCATTCTAAGTATTAACAATAATATCTACTGCAAGTAATTAAAATAACATATAGATCAAGAAAGGATTAGCCCCATGAGAACTCAGACCTGTTCAGGAAAACCTCTCTGCATTACTGATTATAGTTCATAGCATAAAGCAACAGCTGGGCCAAAAAGTCTTCAACCCCACTCTCATTCAACCTCTTGCTTCATATATAGAATTTAAAATATTGATTCCCTCATCCCTCATCAAGAGAATTCTAATTTTCTATGAGTGACACATATTCTAACCATAAAACAAACTATTAAATACAAATGACAGCTAACTAGCAGTCCTAGGGTCCCATTACAATTAGGAGTGTAACTCCTTATTATGATTACAAAAACATCATCTAAAAATTTAAAGCATTCTTTGACAACTGAAACATCATGAATTCGAATTTTATGAAGCCTCCCACATCACCTGACTGTTGATGACAAACCCTAGAAATTAGGGAACATGTTTCCCTGTTTTTAGGTTTAGGATCTTTGAAAATTAGCACGTGAAACAGAGCCTTTATCTTCTCATGCACGACATATTTTATGAAACTGAATGAGGTTTTTTAATTCCATGATGTATATAACAAAAATATCTCTTGGTTTTTTAAAACACTTCTCCAACTATCCATAATCTGGCTTTGAAAAACACATGTAAAACAGGAAAAATCTGTTCTATGAAATTAGTGTTTCAAAGAAAGCTTAGTATCTCCCAACTGATAACACTTATGAAGAAAGTGAGATAGGTTATTTTATCTGGAGAGTGGATGAAGATAAAACTCCTTCCTAATTCTAGAACACCTTTTCCTGTGACCAGAAACAGATCTTGAAAACGTCTGCTAAAACCAGAAGATAAAGCTTGACTTTCAGCAGTTTCGTAGCGCAATTGTAATCATATATTTCTCCCACCTCATAACGAATTGGAAGAAATGGAAAGAGGTTTTTGTAGTCCAGTATGTTAGGAAGAAAATCCTCTTTTAGGTTTCAAAATTGAGTTCTCCACTGCTCAGGAACCCTTATGGAATTTGACTAGTAAAAGCAGAAAACATAGTATTTTATGTTGAAATAGGCTTTTTCAGGGGTTTCATAGCGCGCTACGAAAACTCCTAGTTCAATTATTTCGTAGCACAAAATAGGTTTTTTACACTGTCTGCACTATAGAAACGTGGATTCGTAGCTAATTTCAAAATTTCTTCAAAATGATGTGAGATATGACTTCTAAACACATGGTGAGGCTTGTAGGACATGGAATGAGGCTATCAAACTTTATTTGGAAAATAGATATGACCTTAAAAGAATTCTAACCCTATGACCTAACCCTTCAAGCATGAAATGACCTAGAGACCCTTTAACACCAAGACTAGCAGAAGGGTTTGTAAATGAGAATGAAACTATTGAGACTCTAATCCTATAAGATTATGACTAGAAACAAGGCAAACTTTCCAAAGTTTAGAAACAAGAATTGTAGGGTGATAACGCAGTGCATGAAAGGCGCAGTTTCTTCTGTGGCACAAATCTGCTGGAAAAGAGCGAAAACATGTAGAAGTGGAATTTTCTCCATAGAGAAATTTTTGCTATAAAGTTTGAATTTCTCACTTGTTGAGCAGTTGGGAAGTGCTAAGCAGTGACTAGAGGAGTCAATTCAATAGTTGGGTCAGTTGGCATCACATGGTCTTAGAGATCTGAACAAGTTGGAAGATTCTTCCATGTCATATGGAAGACCAAAATCTTAGTTGTTCTAGAGGAATATGATCTCTAGGCCTACCTCAGTAGTGTTTTAGTTGTTCCTGCTGACAATAATCAAAAGAAGAAGTACAAGACCGAGGAGGGGGAGGAAAAGAGGCTCATTCTCGATTGATTTTGTTATGGAACCAGTTCACAAACAGATAGAAAAGATAGTTGAACACCTTAGAATCCAGCCTCTTCGAGGGGGAAACCTCCTTTACATTACACAAATAAACAATCTTGGATGATACAAATGAAAAGACCTCCTTTCTATATATAGGATTCTAAGGGGTCATAATATAATCAGAGCCGACATAACAATAATAATGTAAGGGCACAATAATAACAATAGTGGGCTTCTATGGGGCACAATAGTAACAATATGGGCACTACATGGGTACATCAATATAATAAGGGGGTTGTACTAATAACAATAAGGGGTTACCGTAGTAGTATAGGGGCCTAACATGTCCCTCTCCTTCAAAAAGTGTTGTTCTCAACGCTTGAGTACTTCTTGATGCTTCTGTATAAAATTCTTGTCCTCCCATGGGGAATCTTCAGCGGGTAACTTCTTCCACTTGATGAGATACTCTGAAATTGATTGATTTTGTAGCTGTTGGGTTCTTGTTTCTATGACTGCTCCAGGTTCCAATATGATTTTTCCTTCCTCTTCAATTTCTGGTAATATTGTTTGCATTGGGATCTTTTGCAACTTTTGAATAAGTGGCCATACTTCTTCATCCTTCTTCCATTCATCCCTTGCTTCGTTTATCCAATCTAGTTGGGTAATAGAAATAGCACAAAACAATGCTTCCACATCCTCATCCTTTCTTGAGAGTGCATCTGTAGCAAAATTTTGCTTCCATTTTCTATAGATGATGTCAAAGGCATAACCCATCATATTTGTGACACATTTTTTCTGTTCTTCCAAAGATAATAGTTGTTCTAAAAGTATTTAAGACTATCATGATCCATTTTTACCTTGAAGTGTCTTCCCATTCGGTAAGGTCGCCATTTCTTAAGTGCATGTAATATTTCCAACATTTCCTTCTCATAAATAGCTTGCTTGAGATGTAGTAGTAAAAATACCCAATCACCTACATCAAAACATTTTTCACTACAATGTTGATCTACCTATTGTTTCATTCGATTTTGCACTAAAGTGGCATTATCCTTTAAAAGTTGGAGAATTTGTTGTTGATGTTCAATGTGATCTTTCAATGCTTGAACCTTTTTCTTCTTGATATGTCCTTCCATATTTAGAGTTTGAGAAGTGGTAATTTTTTCTAATGCTTTACAAGATATGGTTGGATTCATTTCTTGATGCTCGATGTGATCTTTCACTTGAACATTTTTCTTCTTGATATGTCCTTCTATCTTGATAGTTTGAGGAGTGGTAATTTCAACCAATGAATTACAAGATATGGTTGGATTCATTTCTTCTTTCTCGATGTGATCTTTCACTTCTTGCACCTTTTTCTTCTTGATATGTCTTCTATCTTGAGAGTTTGAGGAGTGGTAATTCTTGCCAATGCTTTACAAGATATGGTCTGATTCATTTCTTCTTTCTCTAGGGTTGGGTCTTGGTGTATATCCTCTTCTTTTGATGTTTCTTGATCCTTTTCCTCCTCCTCTTCATTCTCTATGTAAAATAATTTCTTCTCAGCACACTTATGAACTTTAGTGCATTTTCTATCGGAATTGTAACAAATCCCTTATTCTCTTTTTTCTTCCAACTGTTGTGGTGTAACCTTTGTAGGTTGTGGAAGGCTAGGAGAAACAACACTTCCATCTTTATAGTTGTGAGGGGTAGACTTCCTTGTTGCCATAATTTTACTTTCCACTATGTAACAAAGCCCTTTTACTCTTTCCAATTGTTGTGGTGTTTCTCTAAAGAAGTTGTTTCTCTTTGTATCCTCATAATGTGCTATCATTTCCTCCATGAAAATTCACCACGTAACAAGTTGTTTACGAGAACAAAGCCCTTTATACCATAAAAATTGATCTGGTTCTAAATATGAAGATGCAATACATACCTTTTGCAATAGTGGTACACTATGTATATCAAAATATTGCTCGATCTAAAGTATCCAATTTACCGGATCCTTGCCATCAAACTTCCTCATATCGCCTTTTCTTGATTTTAGGAGCTCGATCTTGAAACGACTATAACTCTATAATTTCAGTTCTTATAGTTCTTAAATTGTGACCTTCAGTAGCTCTATGTGTCCTCCTTCCAATGCCACCCAGTCTGATCCAAATTGGATTCTACAAGGAAGAGTTATGCCAAATCTCCCACAGTGACCTGATTATAGACTAGTTCAGTAGATCAAATTGTACGACGTGCCACGTGTCATTGTTTCGACCTTTGGCTCTAAAAAATATATACAAGAATCTAAAGTCCATCCTCTTTCTACACCTTCTTACAAAATTTCAATCCGATTCTTAGAGAGAAAGTTATGACGATTTTCCCTAGGTCACATGTTTGGAATGTAATTCAGGAGTCTGCAAAAATACCAACTTCCTCAGATCATATCTCCACAAATATAGCATGAAAAGATTTGAAATTCAGATCCGAGGTTTAGTGCATTTGTGTCTAAAATGGGCCTTTTTCACTTCTGAAACATTGCAAAAAAAAAGTTATAGTGAAAATGCCTCAATGACCTATTTGGAGTAGCAAAACCCTAGAATCAAAAGCTCTGATACCAAATGTTATGGAACCAGCTCACAAAAAGATAGAAAATATAGTTGAACACCTTAGAATCTAGCCTCTTCGATGGGGCAACCTCCTTTACATTACACAAATGAAAAATTCTTGGATGATACAAATGAAAAGACCTCCTTTCTATACATAGGAGTCTAAGGGGTTATAATATAATCAGAGCCGACATAACAATAATAATGTAAGAGCACAATAATAAGAATAGTGAGCTTCTATGGGGCACAATAGTAACAATATGGGCACTGTATGGGTACATCAATATAATAAGGGGGTTGTACTAATAACAATAAGGGGTTACCCTTGTAGTATAGGGGCCTAACAAATTTCAAGATCATGTGGTCTCACACATTTAGGGAAAGGATACAACCCGAGAGATGTGGGAAGCCTTGTCTTCTTTGTATGAAGGCTCTTGCAAACAATGGAAGATGTATTTGGAGCAGAAGTTGAAACAAACTTTAATGTAGAAAGGAGAAGGAGTGAAAATCTATCTTCAGCGTCTTCAAGACACTAGAGAGCAACTTGTTGCAGTGGGGTCCATTCCTCAGCCAATTGCGATGGTGAGGATAGCCTTCAATGGAGTCTCAGATGAATGGCAATTTTTTTTCCAAAGCATATTGGGTAGAGAAAAAATACCTTCATGGGAGGAGATGTGGGTGGCTCTTCAACAGGAGGAGTTAAGGAGGTGCCTAATCAAGGAAACCTCAGTGGTAGCAGTGGGAGTGGCACAAAGATGAAGGAGGAGGAGGAGAATGTAGCTCTAGCATCGAATGGATAGCAGAAGCCAAAGCAAAAGGACATTTCAAAGGTGAAATGTTTCAGTTGTGGCGAGTTGGGCCACTATGCATCCTAGTGTCCTTTGAAGAAAAAGGAAAAGGATGAGAAACATGATCCTAAGGCTGCTTCAACAAAGATTGACGAGGATGAGTATACCATGAGTGCTTACACATCTCCAAGTGGGAGATGGGGTGATATTGAGCTATAGTTGGGAGGAATACATGTGGGAAGGATCCTTGAGGAGTCCACCTTTTGGATCAATTCCTTGCTACGGGAGCCCAAGATTCAGCAGTAGTGAGATAGAGTTAGTATCAGATGATGCAGAGGATTGTTTGGAGGACAAATGCAGTAGCTAGGGACCAAATACTATGAAAATTTCTAAATAGAAATTATATTATTGCAACAAATGAATTATTTCACCTACTTATTATTCCCAATAAGTTTTTTATGAAAATATTTCAGTAAATATTAAAATAAATTCTACTGCAGATATCTCACCATTATATAGAAACAAATATATTCATAAGAATCAATCACATCAACACATTTATTTTTGGACAATTTTCCCCAGAAAACCCAATGTGCAAAAATCGTTGTAGCAAAGGAGGGTTTTAGTAGTCTTCAACAACAATCACTTTTACAGAAAAATTTACATAGACACTGGGAGAAAACCCTTGAGACTTTTCTCCGAGACTTTCTCACACCCTGGAGAGCTTCCTTTCTCTACTGCATCAGCCCTACATCATTCTACATGGATCTTCGTAGCTCTAGTCCCTCTCTATGTCATCCCCGCGTCTCCCTCTGCGTTGTCTCTAAGAGTCTCTACATCACTTCTTCTGAGCTCGTTGACTATTGCTCATTCCCCCTCTTCCTCCACTTTTCCTATTGATGAATCAATGACTGAGATTAAGTCCCTAATCAATGGTTAATATTAAAATAGACTTGATCCTCATCTCTTAGAAGATTCTCATCCTTATCTTTATTAATACCCATTAATATTTTTATTTTCCTAAGTCTAAACTTAGGAACCCATTAAAAATATTAATTATTTTAATAACTCTACATCTAGATGGAATTTCACAAATGATTTCTGGGTCTTTGAGATCTCATGTGCCTTAGCCTCTCCTATAAATTTCAAGGCTAGAGCACATCCGATGCTACCACAAATCAACGCTCCCTCTTAGCAAAGAATGTGCTCTACTAATGCTCCATCATTGAAACATCACACTAATCATCCACACTGGTACCTGCGTTTATGCTTAGCTTGCTTCCCAACATCCATTGCATTGTTGCTTCCTGTATTGTTTCCCATGACACTACCACTATCACTGCTACATCTGTACTGCAGCTCCCTCTCAATCTGTTGCATCATGCTGCCCATAGCACTGCCACTGCTAACCGTTGCACTGAAACTTCTGATACTTATCCATTATTGAAATGGATTCTTTACCATCCCCATCTTCTCCCTGAAATGAACAAAATTTGTTCTTCGTAAATCCTTGGTGAGGATGTCTGCCAGCTATTCTCCTGTAGGAGTGTACCTTAACTGTACTGCTCATCGTTGGACACAGTCTTTAACAAAATGACACCTGATATCAATGTGCTTCAACCAATCATGAAATACTAGATTCTTAGAGAGATTGATGCAACTCTGATTATCACACATGATCTTGGTTGCTTCCATCCTTCCATTGAATAGGTTCACAAGCAATTTTCTAAGGCATATAGCTTCTCACGAAGCTATTCTAGTGGCCATATATTTTTCTTTTACTGATCTTAGACCTATGGATTTTTGTTTCATACTGTACCAGGGAGTCATCCCCAATCCAATGCTCAAACAGTACCCAGTGGTACTTTTCTGATCTATTGAACTTCTAGCCCAATTTGCGTCAATGAACCCACTTATCCTGATGTCATTGCCTCTGGTGTACAATAGTCCATGCTCGACTATTCCTTTTATATACCTAAGAACATGTTTGGATGCTGCCCAATGCACCGTCTTCAATTCCACCATGAATTAAATGAGAGTATTGACAGCGTAACAAATGTCTGGCCTGGTATTGACCAGATACATATGGGATCCTATGAGCTGCCTATACAAGGTGGGATTAACATCTTTGTCTTCTGATACATAAATTTTCTTCTAGTTGGTGATCATTGGAGTAGCCATAGGCCTATAGTCCTGCATCCTGAATCTCTTTAGGATTTTTATATTATACCTCCCTTGCCCAAGGAATATCTCACCCTTCTGCCAAACTCCAACCCCAGGAAATAATTCATCTTTCCCAAATCCTTCATGTCGAATTATGTGGCTAGATTCTTCTTGTAATCCTCGATGAGCCTGGATGATCCTGTCAGGAAGAGATCATCCACATATAATACTAGTACTATAGGCTCATTCTCTACAACTAAATAGTAGAGATTGGGATTTTCATCACTCTTGATGAACCCCATCTTCTGCAATTAGCCATTAATTCAGCCATACCATGCTCTAGGTGTCTGTTTAAGCCCATACAAGGCTTTCTCTAATATGCATACATGAGATTTCTTCTCATGTGTCTCAAAGTATTATGGTTGTTCAATGTATATATCCTCTTCTATTACCTCGTTGAAGAATGTCGGCTTGACATCCATTTGATGAACCTGTCGCCCCATCTAAGCTGCAAGATATATCACGGTTCTAATAGATGTATACATGGATACTGGGGCGAAGGTATCTTCGTATTCTATTCCTTCCTTATGATCATACCCTTTAGCCACAAACCTGGCTTTGTATTTCTCCACACGGCCATCTGAAACATATTTGATCTTGTAGATCCATCTTGAACCTACCACTGATCTGTCCTGAGGCCTAGGCACCACTTCCCAGACATCATTCACCATTATAGAGCTATATTCTTCCACCATCGCATCCACCCATACTTGATGTTGAATGGCCTCTTGAAAATTGGAGGGTTCCCCAACATGAGATGCTAAAGTCTCGTATATGTTTGGTTGTCTTCACTCCCTTACACTGTTCTTGGGTGCACCAATGAATTCTTATACATCCCTCAGAATCTATCGAAGTTCTTGGCTCGTTCTTCCTCCAGTAGTAGGCACATCTGTCAGCTCTTCCTCTTCTTGTGATTCCTCTTATTCTGAAGGAGAATTTCTAGTACTAACTTTTGCTGGTTGAAGTGGTTTGACCAATGGCTCATCTTGTTATTGCTCCTCGAAAGGCATTTCTCAAGATTTTCTAAAAGATCTATCCTCCATGAACTTTACATTTCGTCAAACTACTACCTTCTTGCTCCCTGGAAAATAGATTCTATATGCCTTAGCATTCTTGCTATATCCCATAAGGTATCCTTTCTCTATAGTTTGATCTAACTTCTTCCTCTTCTCCTCGGGTATACGACAATATGATAAACTCCCAAATATCCTGAAATGACTAACTTTAGGTGTCTTCTTGGTGAAGACTTTTTCTGGAGCAATCTTACCCAATGCCCTATGAGGAGTTCTATTCTTTGATCTAACTTCTTCCTCTTCTCCTCGGGTATATGACAATATGCTAAACTCCCAAATATCCTGAAATGACTAACTTTAGGTGTCTTCTCGGTGAAGACCTTTTCTGGAGAAATCTTACCCAATGCCCTATGAGGAGTTCTATTCTAGACATAGACTGTCATGTTGCATGCTTCTGCCCACAGGAATTTTGGCATATCCTGATCATAAACATATCCCTAATTGCAACAGTGCAGTCGATGTGGGGTAGCAAGCTAAGCATCAACACAGGTTCCGATGTTGAAGATAAATGTGATGCTTCTATGGTGAAAGCATTGCTATAACACATTCCTCATTAAGAGGGAGTGTTTATTTTTTGTAGCATCGGATGTAATCTAGCCTTGAAATTTTGAGGAGAGGCTAAGGCACATGAGATCTCCAAGCCTCAAAAATTGTTTTTAGAATTTCCACATGGATGAGTTATTAAAACAATTAGTATTTTTAATGGGTTCCTAAGTCTAAACTTAGGAAAGTAAAACTATTAATGGGTATTAATAAAGATAAGGGTGAGAAGCTTCTAAGAGATGAGGATCAAATTTGTTTTAATCTTAGCCATTGATTAGAGACTTAATCTTGACCATTGAGACTTGAGGATCATTTGGAGATACACCGGCAAATAATTAGTATCTCAAGGAAAATCTATTCTCAAGAGAAGGAGATCGATTTCAGAGGGAGAGTTACAAGGTGGAGGAAGAGGAGGGTATCCACAATAGGCAGTGACTTAGGAAGAGGTGACGCGGGGACAATTAGAGACAATGAAAAGAGAGATGTTTACCAGAGTAGAGACATAGAGACACAAACCTCACGTAGGCTGATGTAGAGGGACACAAAGCCACTCAAAGCCATCCAGAGTGATGCAGAGGTGACACGGGAGTGGCAAAAGGGTCTCCAAAGTGTTAGAAATTCCAAAGGGAAAGTCTCAGGTGTTTTCTTTTAGTTTCTCTGTAAAATCATTCCTTGTAAAAGAAATTGCTGCTGAAGATTAACAAAACCCTCATCTACTGCACCGATTTTCTCGCATTGGGTTTTTCTGGGGACAATTGTCCAAAAACAACTATGTTTATGTGATTGGTTCTTGTGCATGTATTTTATTTGGGTAATTGTGTGATAGTTGTAGTAGAATTTATTGTAATATTTGTTGAAGGGATTTCATAAATAACTTATTGTGTATAATAAGTAGGTGAAATAAATCAGTTGTTGTAGTAGAATTCAGTTTAGAAATTTTCACATTGCAGACTACACATACATACAGATCATGAATTTAAATAGAACAAGACAAATACACAAGGGACACTGTTATTTCTGGACAATCGTCCTAAAAATAAACCCAATGCAGGAAAACCGATGCAGCATATAGAGGGTTTGTATCATTAATCAAATTTATGAATACAACCAGGGTGCCAAATATAGCTCACCCAATAGACAATAAACTTGCCTAACACATGGACAAACAAACCCCATAGGTGATTGTGTTGTTCCCAGTGCTGGATAGCGATGGCTGCTTGAAGCTCTACACTGGAACTGCGTCACCTCCTTTAGGATCCTATCATTGCATCACTGTGACCCCTTAGCCTCCACTCCCATCATTGCATCATTGCAACACTCCATCGTTGATACCCCTTTGCCTCCACTGTATCATTGTGTCACCACGTAAATGTGTTACTGCATCACTACGACACTGCATCAGAGCTCTCCCTCTATGTTGACTCTCCTAGTGTCGCTCTACCTCTTTGCTATGTATTCTCAACCTTGGACTGAAGTCCCTCTACCAAACTTCCCCTCACTTCAAATCAAATCACCTATTCTATTTTCTCTACAACCCACACCCTAGAAAAATTGAACTAACTGATCTATCATGTGTATCTCCAACTGACCCTCAAGCCTCCTCTTATAGTTTTCTTGTTGATGAATCAACGACCGAGATTAAGTATCCAATCAACAGATAAATTTAAAACAAACTTGATCCTCATCACGTAGAATTTTCTCATCCATGTTCTTATTAATACCCATTAATATTTTTATTTTCCTAAGTTTAGACTTAGGAACCCATTAAAAATATTAATTATTTTAATAACTCATCATCCGGGTGGAATTTCTCCAAACGATTTATGGGTTCTTGATATTTCATGTATTCTATCCCCTCCACAAAATTTCAAAGCTAGAGCACATCCAATGCTACCCAAAATCAACATCTCACCCATATTCTTATTAATACCCATTAATATTTTTATTTTCCTAATTTTATACTTAGGAACCCATTAAAGCTATTAATTATTTTAATAACCCCTCATATGGGTGGAATTTCTCCAAACGATTTATGGTCTTGAAGATCACATGCATTCTATCCCCTCCACAAAATTTCAGAGCTAGAGCACATCCAATGCTACCTAAAATCAACATACGCCACCTACTCATGTTAGCGAGAATGATGGACGTGACCTTTCAATATTAATCTTGCTAAAAGCCTATTTATATTGGTTCGAAGTCAATCTTTCATCTCAAAAATTCTATCATCTATGGGTGGAACAGTCCTAAGGTTCACATCTCATGAACACTTATAGATAATTGTTAAGAAAACGCAAAAAAGGAAGACCTAAACACCTACTTTTGCAGTCTTGTCAGAGTGACAACTCGGAACTAGACTTTGGACTAAGGAGCTCATTATGCCTTAGAAAGTGATACCCCTTGAAGCTTTCGTAATTGTGACTGTGGTGGAGACTTTAGACAAATTGCGGATTAGGGTTTCTCAACACCTTTCAGACCAGGTTAGAGCTGGAACAACACCTCGGATAACTGCGGATTAGAACACAGAGACAAAATCTTGGACAACACAGTACCTCAGATAACACCTCTTATCATTACAGACTATGGCTCTAGAGCATTGATTGACATATCTCTCAGATTAGGTGATAGAAGAAGTTCTCAAACTATGATAGGACACTGGTACAGTAGTTGACATTTCTTGACTATACATTTTCTGGATGTGCATATTTGTTGTGGCCCTCTCCTAAAACTCAGACTATATATTTTGCGCTACAAATTTCCTTTTGTGAAGTTTGGTTTATGCTGAACATGGTATAGTTCTCCTCTAGGACATGATGACAAGTGTAGAATGAAGTAAAGATGGTGAAAATTCCAGTCAGGTTGAACGGTGAAGATCGTAAAGCATTTCATGTAAGTTCTATCTACATTCTTTATTAAAACCATGATTGGTGTCCTTGGAGTTGGTGCTCCAAAAATCAAGCTCAGTGCCTTAGATGAGATAGGGTCGAAGCCCTAAAGGTCGGTGTTGAGCCTCAACCTTGCACCTTCCTACACACCCTCTTAACCCTCATACTCCACTCACTTCACTCATCCAGTGGTTGAATCATTGCATTATAGTTTAAAAAGGACTGCTTATATGGTTTTCTAACAATATTGATGTCTGTTGTTTGGTTTAGTCTTTTGTTCATGCATCCAGCACAGGTTTCCGCAGCCAGCACAGGATTCCGCAACTAGCATAGGATTCCGCAGCTATTTTGTTAAAAGATGTGCTCCAGCTATCTTCTGAAGGAACGGGCTATATGGGCAAGCTCTAGATGGCATGTACATGGATCGTCAAAGACGTGGCCAACCAAAGTCAAAGACATGGCCAACCAAAGAGTCCAGCAGTGGCACGTCACTGTTTTGGGCACGTGGATGATACGTGGCCTAGTTCCCAGCTCACAGAGGCTCCAGCGCACCTGAGGATCATTCTTGAGCAATAAATCTAACAGCCAACCACTCCAAAGATTTACGAAGCATAACGACAGTTACACTAGATCTCGGCTGCAGAGATCTACGTGTCTATGGCACGCAGTTAATAGCATAAGTAGTTGATTAGTTAACTGTAGAACTTTTACACTACAAATAACGCGTTGTCAAACGCTGTAAAGAGACTTTTGGATGCATAGAATTTCTGAACTGTTATGTAATTTCCGCACGCTACTGGT
>APFE031247372.1:61855-137264 GCA_000404065.3 Pinus taeda | reverse complement strand
GTCTTTTGTTCATGCAGCTGCGGAAACTTGTCAATTTCCGCAGCCAGCACAGGTTTCCGCAGCCAGCACAGGATTCCGCAGCCATTTTGTTAAAGGTTGTGCTCCAGGTGTCTTCTGAAGGAACGGGCTATATGGGCAAGCTCCAGATGGCATGTACATGGATCGTGTCCCTTCGAACCAGCCAAATCACCCATTATAGGCCGAGGTCAACCAAAGTCAAAGACGTGGCCAACCAAAGAGTCCAGCGGTGGCACATCATTGTTTTGGGCACGTGAATGATACGTGGCCTAGTTCCCAGCTCACAGAGGCTCCAGCACACCTGAGGATCGTTCTTGAACAATAAATCTAACAGCCAACCACTCCAAATATTTACGAAGCATAACGACAATTACACTAGATCTCGGCTGTAGAGATCTACGTGTCTATGGCATGCAGTTAATAGCATAAGTAGTTGATTATTTAACTGTAGAACTTTTACATTATAAATAACGCTTTGTCAAACGTTGTAAAGAGACTTTTGGATGCATAGAATTTCTGAACTGTTATGTAATTTCCACACGCTGCTGGTTATTTTGTCACCCCATTGTTTTATATGTTGCTGATTTGAATACATGAGTAGACCTTTCTGAAGATAGTCTTGTGATTATTTGAGTGGCTGAAGTGGCAGAGGACCCCTGCACGCTGAAGCCCTGTAAAGTATTTGTTTAGTTTCATTAAGCTTTTGTTTCATTGTTAGCTTGCACATAATATGTTGCTTTATGTTTCTGCTGTTCATATCTTTATCTTTGTAAACTGATCAATGCTTTTTGCAGGTTCTCTTAGGCAGCCCAGGCAATCTTTCATTTTCTTTAATAACTTTTGGCATATGTGATCATCTTGTCCTTCCTGCTAACCTTTATTTTCTGCATTTTACATTCAGCATTGTCCTTTTCAAGTTGTTATTTGTTTATTTCTTTTTCTGCTAAATTAGATGTCATACTGCTTAACAATTTATGATTTCTTTATGTGGTCAAATGACTATATCAGCAGGAGATCAGAAGATCACTAACTGTAGTGTGATTTAGTTGTCATATTACTTACTCATAGTTGCTTTCCATAAATTAGATTGAGCTGAATGGTAAAGAACTAAAAGAGTCTAAGTAGTGTGATTAATTTCTTTTTACATTTAGTTATCATATTGCTTGTTATGCTCATGATTACTTGCCCAAGGTAGATTGAGCTAAGGGGTAAAGGATTTAAAGAATTCAAGTAGTGTGATTAGTTTCCTTATGCAATTTATTTTCTTGAACAGTTAAATATCATATTGCTTGTTATGCTCATGATTACTTCCCCAAGGTAGATTGAGCCAAGGGGCAAAGGATCTAAAAAGCTCAAGTAGTGTGAATTAGCTGCTTTACTTTAAGTTGAGTTGTTTTTCAAGTTTTTGCTTTCTTTTCATTTTCAGCAGCAAGGATACTGGGCCATTGCCATTAGTTCGCTCTTTGATGCATTTTGCTTTCTCTTAAGAATTGATTTCATTTCAGTTATTGTAAAGCTTTCTTTTGAGCATTTTTCAAGTTTAGAAATCATCACCATTTACACTCCACACACTTCACACTTCACTTTCATCACCACACATTAAGAAAGGAATAAAATTCAAAAACAAACTAAAAAGCTTAAAATGACAAAAACCTAAGAAAATGGTTATCTAAGTACATATAGTACACCTCACTTCGTCAGTTTACGAACCCCGGGTTGACAATATAAATAGCAATTTAGATCACATTAAATTGACCAAACAATCGGTGCCTCATCAAAGACCAAGTTGGTGCTTGAAAATAATTGTCATACATTGTACTTATTCTTTTATACTCAATTAAATTATTCTTATATATTTCTCTGATTAAATTGTGAAGAATCTATCTGGAAATAATAAAAATTGAAAGAAAATATTGATTCAGCCCTCTCTCAGTATTTCCAACACCTCCAAATATATCATATGGAAGACTAGAATCTTAGCTATTCTGGAGGAATATGATGTCAAGGCCTACGTCACAAGTGTTGTAGTTGTTCTTGCTGACAATGATGAGAAGAAGAAATACAAGGCTGAGAAAGGGGAAGCATATAGGTTGATTCTTGATGGAGTTTGAGATCATGTGGTCTCACACTTGCAAGGAAAGGATACATCTCAAGAGATGTGGGAAGCCTTTCTTATCTATATAAAGGCTCTTCTGAACAATAGAAGATGTATTTGGAGCAGAAGTTGTAGTGGAATTTGATGTAGAAGGGGTGAACCTCTATCCTCAATGTCGTCAAGACAATAAGGACTATCTTGTTGTAGTGGGGTTCACTCCTCAGCCAACCACGATGGTTAGGGTAGTCCTGAATGGAGTCTTAGATGAATGGCAAGTTTTCGTCCAAAGCATATTTGGAAAGGAGAAAGTACCTTCATTAGAGTAGATGTGGGCAGTTCTTCAATAGGAGGAGTTAAGGAGGGAACTATTGAAGGTCAACCTCAGTGGCAACAATGGGAGTGGCACAAAGATGAAGGAGGAGGAGGAGGAGAACAAAGCTCTAGCATTGAAGGGATTGCATAAGTAGAAGCAGAATTCAAAAATGAAATGTTTCAGATGTGGGGAGATGGGTCACTTTTCATCTCAGTGTCCTTTGAAGCAAAAGGATAAGGATGAGAAGAATGATCCTAAGGTTGCGACTGTGAAGATATATGAAGAAGAGTATGCCATGAGTGCCCATGTATCTCTAGGAGGGAGACACGGCATTACTGAGTTGTAGTGAGGAGGACTACATGTGGGCAAGGTCCTTGAGGATTCCACCTCTTGGATCAATTCCTTGTTATGGGAGCCAAAGTTTCAACAGTAGCGAGATGGAATTAGTGTCAGATGATGCAGTGGATTTTTTGGAGAGATAGATGCAGTAACCGGAGACCAAAGGCTGATCAGCACAGAGCAAGGTTGGAAGTAGTGCAGTTGGCATAGTGCAAAGGTCAGTAGCAATGCTAACTATTCAGAGGTTCAGAGACTAGAGCGGTCAAATTCCAACATTCATATTATGCTCAACATAGTTGAGTTCAGATAATTTTGGATGTTTTTAAGTTTCTTCTGTCAGCAACTGAGTTGTAGTACGAATGTAGTGTTAGTGCTAGTAGCCTATCATATGCAACATTTGAGAGGGAGTTGTAGTATAGATGCAGTAGTGGCAATGGTAGTGTCAAGGGTAGTAGTATAGTAGCATTAGTAGCGCAATGTTGGTGGCAACAACAGTGTGGAAAGGGAGATGCTTCAGAAGTAGAACAACATGTAGTTGGGCATTGTTGCTAGAGAACTTTCCTCACTAAGAGGGAGTGCTATTTTTTGGTAGCATCGGAAGTTTTCTAGCCTTGAACATTGGTGGAGAGGGTAAGGCACATGAGTTCTAAAGAACCCATAAATTGTTTGGTGAAATTCCACCCGGATTGTATTTTATTAAAATAATTAATATTTTTAATGGGGGTCTAAACTTAGGAAAATTAAAATATTAATGGATATTAATCAAAATATGGGTGAGAATAATGTAAAAGGTAGATCAAGTGATGTTTCATGTTTTAATATTAGATGTTGATTAGAGAGTTAATTTCGATTTGTTGAAAACTCAACAAGAAAAGTATAAAATGGAGGCTTGGGGTTCATTTGGAAACACACGGAGAGAATAAATTGGTCTAGAATTCCATTTCTAGGGAAACATTTTCTAAGGATTACGAATTAAATGATCATTTTGTAGCAGAGGGGTAGTCAGTATCTAGGAGAAGGACTTTCTAGAGAATACTAACAGAGAGGCGAAGAGAGTTAGCAGAGAGGCAATGAAGTAGGCGAGAGAGTTGATGTTGGGCCACTCTGGGCCTCGTAGCCTTGACGCAGAGCGAGAAGGGCCAATGCAGAGCCAAAAAGATGCCTGTCACACAGAAGTTGGAATAGCTGGGAAAGCTGAGTCAGAGGGAAGAAGCTGGAACTGCAAGGAACAACCAAAACTACCAGAACAACCGATAAAGTTTTCGCAGAGGACTGAAGTTGAAACTAAGGGGAACATTCAAAACTGTCGGGAATTGCCAGAATTGTTGGGAACACTCAGAATTGTCGGGAACATTCAAAATTGTCGGAACAGCTGAGAAAGCTGACACAGAGGGTAAAAGTTGAACTGTCAGGAACAACCTGAACTGTAGGGAACTGCTAGAACAGTTGGGAAAGTTGACATAGAGGGAAGAAGTCAAAACTATTAGGAACAACAAGAACTGCTGGGAACTTTTGGAACAGCTGGGAAAGCTGTCACAAAGGGTAGTGTTGTAATTTCTAAGTCTAACTGTTAGAAACCCTTCATGTAAATTCTAATTTATTTCTGCTTATTAGGATTCCAAGTGTTATCACTGAAAGGATTTCAAAGAAAAAGGGTAAGGTAAGGAAGAATTGGTCTTGGTCACTCTTATTGTTTCCCTTAAGGAGTCTAAAACATAGGATAGAGTCTTGTTCCCTTTTTTAAATATGGTCAAAAATCTTGTTTTACCTACCATTGGTCCCACATTTGTTCAAAGTGTCATGTTTTAAGGCTGTTTCAAAAATTACATGCACTACGAAATCAACTAGGAGTTTTCATAGCGCAAACTCACAAAAATACACTATGTGCGCTACAAAAACACCTAGACAGTTTTGTAACTAGGAGATTTTGTAGCGCAAAACACATAATTTACATTGGTTTTGCTCTGGAATCAGGGATTTGTGCCAGATCTTGTCTAACTGTCTTTTCCATCAAAATTCGTTAATTTTCCATCATCATGTGTCAGTCCTTGAACCATGCCTATCACATGCAGCCATTCATTCTCATTATTAGATTCGTTAGCTGTCTTGTACGCATTCTTTCAAATTTCCAAAAGTAAGGTGAGGTGAGTTTGTCTTGGTTTTTCCCATGTTTCTTTCATGCATAAGAAGACAATTGGCAAGCTTGAAGATGACACTCATCAGAACTTTTTGAAAGCTCAAGCGAGGCAGTTCTCAATTTCAAATTCAAGTGAGGCAGTGTTCAAATCATATAGTGCAGGTTTATCTTCAAGTTTCCTTGCAAGGATTTCATAAACATGTCTGAAAGGAAAAATCACAGATCAGGCCAGTGTCTTAGACCTGAGACTGAAGGCTTAGATGTTCTCACGAGGAATAGAGAGGTTGAAGAAGCATTCAAACAGGTAGGCTGCTAGAGATTTTGTGAAAAACTTCAGGGATGTCGCAGTCAAATAACCAAGGATTTTGCCTTTAATTTCATCGGTTTGAATTCAAAAGTTGGAGTGCTATAAATACCAATATGTCCTGAGGTCATATCTGCAGTCAGAGAAGAAGAAGGTTCAGATCAAGGAAGTGGTACAAGAGCAGTCTATTGATAAAGCAGTCAAAGAAGAGTAACCAGAAGTCAATTAGCCAAGGAAAAGGGGAAGACAGTGATTGTTAATGAAAGCCCAGCTGCAAAGGGAAGTTTGAACGATCTCCTCCACACCATATACATAGAAGAGACTCCTCTGATCCAAGCAGAGCTACTTGAAGCCATCAAGAACAAAACCAAAGAAGTTAAATCTTCCAAAAAGGTTCAATTTGATGACCAAGTCTCAGAGTTTGTTTTCAAGCCAAGAAGGCCTATGACTAGGCATTTAAGAATATTACAAGAGGCAAAGCCAGAGGTAAGTGAGATAGATTGAGGACCTACAAATTCAATTGAGGAAACCAGGAGGACAATCTCAGCATAAAAGAACCGGGCAGTAAGTGATTGGATCCTTAACACAATTTTGGTTAGAACATTACATTTTTGAAGCTGTTTATGGATGAATTATGTCAACGATATGTGGCCTACTGGCATAAGATGAAGCTGTGAAGAAATCACAAGAAGAATAGTTTTTGAGAAAAAACTGTGTTTTTTTTATTCACACAGCAGTTTCGTAGCGCGCTACGAAACTGCTGTAGCTGCACATCATGATTTTGTGGGCCAATTTTGAGAAGAAAAAGGAACCCTTCTTGAACATGGGCTGCTACAAAGGATTACTAACAGGTTTTGAACATCAAGCAAGGGAAAAACAAGTAAAGGAGGACATTTTTGAACTCCAAACTTTATTAGTCAACTTATGAGTCAAACTATCTTCTTGTTTTTACTAGTCAACTTCTAGAAGAGTTTATCAGCAGTGGAAAACTCCTATCTTAAACGTGAAAGAGGTTTTCATTCTTAATATACTGAAGTACAAAAAACTCTTCCACTTTCGTCAAATCCATTATGATATGGGATAAATGAAGGACCAAACCTGCACTATGAAATTGCTGTAGGTGCAGTTTTTCACAAGATATTTCTCTTGTTTTACACCTGTTTTTCAAAGACACATTCTGGGTGGTAGGAAAGGTCTTTCAAGAAAACAAGAGAGGTTGTTGTTTAGAATGGATTGGTTCACAAAATACTCCTTCATTGTTTCCAAATACATTTTTTATGAGAAGATATGAGCTCTATCCCAAGACCTAAGTTTCAGCCAGAACAGAGCAAGGAACAGTTTCCTAATTTCTAGGAACAGTAAAAGGATGAGTCATCAAGGGCCAGTTGGACGGTTATGAGCACCATCAAATTCGAATTCATGGAGTTATAGGTGTCAAAAGGAGTGTTTAATTCTTAGATAAGGTCGTTTGAATCATAATGAGGAGTTACACTCAAAATTGTTTTAGGTATCTAAAATTGCCAGTTAATAGTTAGTTACATTAAATAGTTAGTTTTAAGTATCAATACGTGTCAAGTCAAGTAGAATTTGAATTCTCCTCATCCTAGAGGAAGGAATCTTAGTTATGTAAAGAGCTATATATATAGGATAAGATCTAATGTACAAAGGGTTGGTTGGAAATTTTCAAAGGAACAAGCACATTGTGTTATTGTATGTGACTATATGTTTTCAGGTTAATACAAAGAGCTGCTTTCACTACTCAGGATTCAAAAATGGTTTCAATGTTTGATTTTCCTCATGGCTTCCTTCATATACTTACTTGCAGTGGTATAGACACATGTTACATAGAATTCATTTGATGATGCTCTAACTTCCTTCATGTGTTGGTAGGCTGTGTTCTCTATATTATATCTCTATTTTGCTTTTATGTTAAAACCTTCTATGCCCTGACTTCCATGTGAAATTGATCTTTCTGTTGTACTGAAACACACTTTGACTCCATAGCCCAATGGAAGTTTGTTAATTGGTATTTCAACCATTTATACATTATTGTTTGAATTTTCCATAGAGTTAGCCATCCAATCTTACTCATAATCAAAATCTTTAATCTAGTGAGAGAACCCTCTCAGGTTGAGGAGGCTAAGCCTCAACCAAAAGTAGGTTTAAAATAGTTACTCAAGTTCTATCTGATCAGTAGCCTATCAGGGCTTGATTTCGAGATAACATTTTGGTGCGTTTACCGGGAGCCTGAAGTCTATTTTTTCTCGAAATCAAGAAGCTGAACTTCTGAAGGTAGTAGGAGCTCATACATCCTTTTTTAGGGTGCAAAACTACCTTGGTGACTCCACACATCGAATAACAAATTGGAAGGTGACTCTACTACTAGAAGATTAGTAGCTTGATGAAGCTTCAAGATGAGTTCCACTGCAAGAATGAATGCCAGGTATGCTCCTATGAATCGGTCTCATATCCCTGGTTTTCCAAATCCTATGCCAAAGGTTGATTGGTTAGAGGATCTTCCAATATTCAAAGATGAAAAGAAGGACAATGCTGCTCTTCATTTGGTTAGGTTCCATATGCATGTACGCACTCTTAAGGTTCATTTCCTTGAAGATTGTCTCATGAAGATGTTTATGACCACTTTAGAAGGAAAAGCATGGTCTTGGTATAAAAGCTTGGAAAATGGTTCATTATATTCTCTTCCTAATTTCCATGATGCATTCTATGACATGCATAAAGAGTGTCATCCCTCCTTATTGCTGGTCAAATATTGTTGTAAACATTCTATGAGTTTTATTCAATATTTGGAGGATTGTTATGATGATGATGAATTATGGATGAAGAAATTTTAGAGGCTCTTCATAACAATACATTTCAACACCAAGAATAAAGTATAACATCCCATGAAATGCAACATGAAAGCCGACAGGGGTTTATTTTTGAAAACCATGTTCAATCCTCTGATATGAATAAGAAGATGCAGCAAACTTGCCAGTCTTTTGATCATAAAGAGTATGAAATTGATTGCAAACACCAAGAAGAAATATTGGAATAAATTTTTTTATAACCCTCAGGCAGAGGAAAGGGTTGTTCATTTTTGTAATTCCTTGTAGCAGATTACTTCAAAGAATGATCATAATAGTGAGGAAGATTACATTATTTGTGGGAATCATTCAAAAAAGCAGTTGGATAGAATATCAAAGGAATCGTGTGTGGCTGAGAATCAGTTGTCTAAAGATGAAGAATTTTATGATGATCATCAAAATAGCCATGTCTTTTTTGACCCTATAAATGAATACATGGAAAAGCTTTGCACACCAGTATTTCATTTTCATTTGCATTATGAAGATCAGGTACATTATAAGTTGATTTGGTCATCTCACTATCATGGTTATTTTGAGATCAAATGCAGTCAAGAGCCTCAAATATTAGAAAAGGCAATTGATTGGCTTTATTGGAAATATCATGTTGCTTGACCTAAATTGAAAATTGCAGCTGATAGGGTAGGTAGGTAGATGCAAATAAGCTCAAGGTTGACTGAGCACTTTTTTTTAGTAGATATAGATTTCTTTCTTCTACAGTGATCATCGAGCTTAAGCCCGAGGTGAAGGCCCAAGAAGCTTAAAGGGGATGCTTGTCAAATAGATTTATGTTTATCATAAGAGGATGAAGCACTGGACCTACGAGTTCTTAGTGTACCACAAGGGCACAGTATCCCAAGTGGAGCCACTGTTATCACTGAAAAGATTTCAAAGAAAAAGGGTAAGGTAAGGAAGAATTGGTCTTGGTCATTCTCATTGTTTCTCTTAAGGAGTCTAAAACATAGGATAGAGTCTTGTTCCATTTGTTAAATGTGGTCAACAATATTGTTTTACCCACCATTGGTCCCACATTTGTTCAAAGTGTCATGTGTTCAGGCTGTTTCAAAAATTACATTCACTACAAAATCAGCTATGAGCTTTCGTAGCGCAAACTCACAAAAGTACACTATGTGCGCTACAAAACACCTAGACAGTTTCGTAACTAGGAGATTTTGTAGTGCAAAACGTAGAATTTACATTGGTTGTGCTATGAAATCAGGGATTTGTGCCAGATCTTGTCTAACTATCTTTTCCATCAAAATTTGTTAATTTTTCATCACCATGTGTCAGTCCTTGAACCATGCCTATCACATGCAGCCATTCATTCTCATTATTAGATTCGTTAGATGTCTTGTACGCATTCTTTTAAATTTCCAAAAGCAAGGTGAGGTGAGTTAGTCTCACAAAAGTACACTATGTGCGCTACAAAAACACCTAGACAGTTTCGTAACTAGGAGATTTTGTAGTGCAAAACGTAGAATTTACACTGGTTGCGCTATGAAATCAGGGATTTGTGCCAGATCTTGTCTAACTGTCTTTTGCATAAAAATTCATTAATGTTTCATCACCATGTGTCAGTCCTTGAACCATGCCTATCACATGCAGCCATTCATTCTCATTATTAGATTCGTTAGATGTCTTGTACGCATTCTTTCAAATTTCCAAAAGCAAGGTGAGGTGAGTTAGTCTTGGTTTTTCCTATGTTTCTTTCATGCATAAGAAGACAATTGGCAAGCTTGAAGATGACACTCATCAGAACTTTTTGAAAGGAGGCAGTTCTCAATTTCAAATTCAAGGGAGGTAGTGTTCAAATCATACAGTGCAGGTTTATCTTCAAGTTTCCTTGCAGGGATTTCATAGACATGTCTGAAAGGAAAAATCACAGATCAGGCCGATGTCTTAGACCTGAGAATAAAGGCTTAGATGTTCTCACAAGGAATATAGAGGTTGAAGAAGCATTCAAATAGGTAGGCTGCTAGAGGTTTTGTGAAACACTCCAGGGAGGTCACAGTCAAATAACCAAGGATTTTTTCTTTAATTTCATTGGTTTGAATTCAAAAGTTGGAGTGCTACAAATACCAATATCTCCTGAGGTCATATCTGCAGTTAGAGAAGAAGAAGGTTTAGATCAAGGAAGTGGTACAAGAGCAGTCTATTGATAAAGTAGTCAAAAGAAGAGTAACCAGAAGTCAATTAGCCAATGAATTTGGGAAGACAATGATTGTTGATGAAAGCTAGCTTCAAAGGGAAGTTTGAACGATCTCCTCCACACCATCTACATAGAAGAGACTCCTATGGTCCAAGCAGAGCTACTTGAAGCCAACAAGAACAAAACCAAAGGAGTTAAATCTTCCAAAAGCTTCAATTTGATGACCAAGTCTCAGATTTTTTTTTTCAAGTCAAGAAGGCCTATGACTAGGCATTTAAGAAGATTACAAGAGGCAAAGCCAGAGGTAAGTGAGATAGATTGAGGATCTTCAAATACAATTGAGCAAACCAGGAGGAAAATCTCAGCATAAAAGAACCGGGCAGTAAGTGATTGGTGTTGGAAATAATACTAAGAGGGGGGGTGAATCAGTATTATCAAGTCACTTATTTCTTTTTCAAACCTAGATCATATACGCTACTTCAATTAGATAAAACCGCGTATATACGCAACTACAGAGAAGGAAACCCACGTATGCAATGTAGACTAATAATTTAATTAATCTTATAGATGTTGATCATTAATCTGTGAATTAGAATCAAATAAACAGTAACCAGAAACAGTAAAACAGAGCTGAAGACAATCACAGACAAGAACACAAGATGTAAGGTGGAAACCCAATGTGGGTGAAAACCACCTGCTGCAATTCGTCTCTATCTTATTTTAATTAGAAACTTACTTTTACAATGTACTGGTGAAGTCCTTTACCAATATGCAGGTTGCAACCTGCAGAAAGCTACAACCCTCTCTTGTTCTCCAGCAGATCCTGGAAGGGAGCTACAACCCCCTTAGCTCTTGCACTAGCCAAGATACTAGTATGTAGTTGCTGGCCTACAGAAGGCTACAACCTTCTCTTTCTTCCAGGGACCACGTTTCATAAATTTTCAGATTGGATCCATGAACATCAATCAATCATAAACAATCTCCTTTTCACCAATTAGCACTGAATCAAGTAGACACTTCTCTGATAGCTGTACCCAAATCACAGTAACAGTAACTACACACCAAATTCTGAACCCAGAACACTACAACAATAAACAGAAGCAGTTAGATCACAACTCAAAAGATATACACTACTTTAATAACCTGAAACCTGTGTGCATACACTTCTGTGTTTGGAACAACTTGTGTACACGTAGTTTGCATTCACTGAACCAGTGTCTATACGCACCTTCGCTTCACTGAACATGCATACAGATCTATAAAGGATAATTCACTCTTTCAAATATTCAGACACTAATTAACCCAGATTATCATATTTATAGATTAAGTATGTGCCACATATAACAGATAAAGATACTATCTTTCTAGCCTTAAGATTATGACCCATCAATAGAACTTATTATTCTCTTTGAGCTAAGGTTCCTCCTTCATTCAGATCCAAATCTACACCATCACCCCAATCACCAAAATTTCAGATCTAGCACATATTAGATATTCAATTAATTCAGATCATGCTTTGCCAAATGATCTCCTTCCTCTTTTATAGTCTTAGGACTTCCACAATACCACGGTCCAAAACCATAATAAATCAATACCATGGACGCAAAACTTGGGATCAACACTTCTGATAAGACACCATGGTCCAAAACCATAGGTTCAAATACCAAGGACTAACTACCACAGACCAAAAGTAAGCTCTCCAACATATACGCGCTTTTCCTTGAGTGGAAGTGCGTGTATACGCATACGTGCCTTTGTAACGTCTAACCCACGTGTATACGCGCCTTAGTCTAGATGAACCTGCATATATGTCTTTTCCTTCATTGTGAAAGCTTGAACTGAGATCTGTTACCAAAGAGAGTTTCCATCAAGGACAACACCTGTGCCATAGTTCTAAATCAGTGCCATAGTGCCAACAATCTCCCCCTTTGGACTTGATGGCAACCCCAAGATCCTCAAAGTCATTCTCCCCCTTTGTCATCAAGGGAAAAGGGTTGTGCTCCCCCTGAGTACATGCTGAAATCTCTGCCCTGCTGTGCTGACCATGCTCGCCCTGAATGTAGGCAAGATCTTCAAAAGATGTTCTTCAAGAAGAACCATGACATATACATCATAAAAGACCTTCCTATCACCAAAAGACTCAATACATACATCCATCACCCAACCAAGTGGGGATCATCCACCCAACCAAGTGGGGATACATCAGAAAATTACATATGACAACCAAGTACATTACATCTTCATCCCAGGCATAGTGGGGAAACCAAAATAGGCCGTTACATGACCTTGACACCATGAAAGAGATACATGACATAGAGACGAATATGTAGAGCAAGACTTATGAAAGTCACCAATAACTGATAGCAGTAGCATCTGTCAATCACCATTCAGATTAGCAACCAAGATTTCCTTCTATTCTCCCCCTACCTCTGTTCCACCTGAAACCAACAACAGCTGTAAAATAGAACCAAAAGCTTCTAAGATAATGCCAATAATGCATCATTAGAAGTTTATCTACTCCCCCTGAACCTGTGCTAGATGGTCTCTTTCAGACCCATATCAGACTATCTTCAACCAGATCCTATCCCTTCTGATATCCATGAAGCCTCCATATACGCGATTGTATCTGCACAAACCAGTGTATATACATGGATACTCCTCAGGCAACACGCGTACACCCATTTTTCTCTCAAACTGACAAGATTTAACAGTAAGATGATGCATCAACTACTCCCAGCTTCTGTCTGAGGTATTCAAAAGTTTCCCTGGGCAGTGGTTTGGTGAGTATATCAGCAACTTGTTCCTTAGAGGGAACATACTCCAACTTGACCTTTGGTTCCAGCACTTGTTCTTGGAGAAAATGATATTTGATAGGTATGTGCTTGGTATTTGAATGCATGGCTGGGTTCTTTGAAATGATGATTGCACTTGTATTATCACATAAGATGGAGATAGGTGGTGTACAGGTGATTTGAAAATCCTGCAAGGTTTGCATCATTCAAAGGAGTTAAGTGCAGCAAGATGCAGCAGCCACATATTCCGCTTCAGCTGTAGAAAAAGCAATCGAACTCTATTTCTTGTTGAACCAAGATACTAATCTGGAACCCATAAAGAATGCACCACCACTTGTGCTTTTTTTGTCATCTACACTTCCAATCCAATCTGCATTTGTATAAGCATGAAGAGTGAGATCTGTATCTCTTGGATACCATAAGCCATAGTTTTGAGTTCCTTGAAGATACTTGAAAATTCTCTTTATTGCCTGAAGATGGGTTTCCTTAGGATTTGCCTGAAATCTTCCAACTATTCCTACTGCATGCATGATGTCTGGTTGAGTACCTGTCAAATAAAGAAGACTTCCAATCATGGATCTATAGGTTGGTTGATGCACTGCTGTTGATTCATCATTTCCACTGAGGTTGCATCCTGTAACCATAGGGGTACATACTTGTTTTGTATCTTCCATGCCATATTTCCTCAAGATCTGCTTGAGATACCTGGTTTGAGACAAGAAAATACCGCCTTCATTTTGTTGGATTTGCAATCCAAGAAAATATGTCAGTTCTCCAAGCAAAGACATTTCGAATTCTTTCTACATCACCAAGGCAAAGCTTTGACTCATAGCTTCTTCATTGCTTCCAAAGATAATATCATCTACATACACAACAAGTATTAACAATTTGTTATTTTCATTTTTTATATAAGTATTGCTATCTACTGATCCTTTTGAAAAACCTTGTTGATGAAGATATTTGTCCAAACGGTAGTACCAAGCCCTTGGAGCCTGTTTAAGACCATAGAGATCCTTTTTAGTCTACATACAAGCTTTGGATCATTCCCAAGAATGAAGCCATCTGGTTTCTCAATGTACACTTCTTCTTCCAGGTCTCCATTCAGAAAGGCTGATTTCACGTCCATTTGAAATACTTTGAACTTCTTAAAGCTAGAGAGAGCAAGAAACATTCTAACGGCCTCAAGTCTAGCAACAGGAGCAAAAGTTTCTTCAAAGTATATTCCTTCTTTTTGTGCATACCCTTTACACGCCAGTCTGGTCTTGTTTCTAATCACTTCCCCATTTTCATTCAACTTGTTTTTGAAGATCCATTTTGTTCCTATGACATTCTTATATTTTGGTCTAGGAACCAACTCCCAAGTGTTATTCTTTTCGATCTACTCAAGTTCTTCATCCATTGCTTTGACCCAGCATTCATCTTTGCATGCCTCTCTTAGATTTTGTGGTCAGTGGAGGAAATTAATGCCAAATATCTTGAAGCTTCTGCAATTTTTCTTCTTGTTTGTATACTTGCCACTTTCGGCCCCAAAATTTGAGTTTCTGGATGATTCTTTTGAACATATCTAGATGAAGTCTTTTCTTCTATCCTTATTTGTTCTTTAGGCTCCTCATGGGTTTCTTCTTCATAGATTTCTTCTTCATCATGAATCTGATTTGATGTTGATGGATAGTCCCCATCATCTTCGAAATCTTCAGATCTTATCTTCCTAGGAGTGTTTTCTTCTTCATCAACCACTACATCAATACTTTCAACAATTTTTCCAAGCCTTTTATTATAACACTTGTATGCTTTGCTATGGGGAGAGTAGCCAAGAAGAATGCCTTCATCTTCTCTAGGTTCAAACTTGCCAAGATGTTCATCAGTATTTTTGATATAACATTTGCTTCCAAAAATTTTGAAATATTTTACCGAAGAAGTCTCACCATACCATATTTCATGAGGGGTTTGAGTGTTGTTTACCCGATTTTTTTTTTTGTTGAGAATAACAACTGCAGCAAATGCAGCTTCACCCCAGAAAGTTGTGGGAGTTCCAGACTAATCAAGCATAGCATGAGCCATTTGCTGAACCGTTCTATTCATCCTTTCCACTACTCCATTTTGCTGAGGAGTCCTGGCTGTAGAGAATTCCCTTCTTATTCCATGTTCTTCACAAAAATCGCAAAATTCATTTGAGGTAAACTCCCCACCTCTATCAGACCTTAGGCATTTAATTTTCTGATCTGATTCGTTTTCAACCAAAGCTTTGAAGGATTTGAATTTTTCAAAGGTTTCATCTTTGTGCTTCATAAGTCCTATCCAAACCATCCTTGAATAGTTGTCAATGAATAATATAAAGTATTCTTCTCCCGGAGGTGAACTTTTCCTAGATGGACCACATACATCAGTATGGACAAGTTCAAGTGGCCTACTAGCTGATCCTTCCTTCTCAGGGAAGTTAGTTCTGGTTTGCTTACCAAACTAACATGATTTGCATATTGTATTGTCTGGAATTCTGATGTCTGGAAGACCATGAACTACCTGGTATTTGCATGCTTTCCTTATCTGTGAGAAACTTAGATGCCCCAACCTCCAGTGCCATAGCCAGTGTTCATCATTCTTGCTCAGATAGCATTGTTGTTGTCCTTCTTTGAATATGTATAAATTATTTGGATTCCTTATGCCTTTGATCACTGTTTCTCCTGTATCAAGATCATGAACACTACATCCATTTGATCGAAAAATTACCTATGTTCCTTGATCGTACATCTGACTGACACTCAACAGATTATGCTTTAAGCCATCAATATACATAACATTTCTTGCTTTGAACTTATCCTTTAAAAGAATAGAAACTTTACCTTTTATGAGTGCAGGGGTGTCATTTCCAAATGAGAACTTCTTCTCCTTCTCCAAGGCACTATATGACTAAAGTTTTTCTTTATCACCTGTCATATGTTTTGAACATCCACTGTCGATGTACCATTGATTTTCCTGCCCTTCTGTATATAAGGCTATACCACATCTTTCTAGTTGTGGTTCTTTCATTCTCCATGTTCTGATATTTGAGGCTTGCTCCTTCTGAGTTGTCTGTCGAAACCTACTCCTGCATTCAGAATCTTCATGACAAAAAATATTACAAATAGAACATTCTATTTCATTTTCAAGAGAAGAAACGTTATTGTAGGTCCTTTTCATGATCCCAATCATACTCCTTTGTTTTTGAGTTTCTCTAGTCATGATAGTTTTGTAGGCAACACACTGAGCTGCTTTGTGTCCAAATTTGTGACAAGAGAAACATTGGCCATTGAAAAAATTCCTGCGATTATCAACCCTGCGGACCGAATGATTGTAGTTGTCATTCATTCTTGATGCAAATTGAGAATGATTTACCTGTGGTCTGTTGTAGCTTATGTTTATCCTTGAAGCAGATTGCCCCTGATTTACTTGGTTATCTCAGTTCATTCTTGAAGAAAAATGTCCTTGATTTACCTGGTGATCTCCATTAGGCTTTTGTTCCCTCCTCCTTGCTGCATCAAGATAACTTTTGGAGGTGGATGGTTTTTGCACTTGAGTTGCTTCTTCATTATATCCTAGACCTGTCTTGATTAGAGGAGAATGTTGCACTTTTATAATCTCATATAACGTTTCAGATCCTTTAATAAATCTAAGATTAAGAGCTTTGGTTTTCTCAATCTCTTTTCTAAGTTCCACAATTTCACATTATAACTTTTCATGATGTTTTTCACTTTCAGCCAGTTGAAATTTCAAAGTATCAATAATCATATTTTTCTCTTCTAAATAAAGACCTTGTTCATCTACAACATCCATAAAATCATCATCTTCAAAAGCCATTAAAATTCTATGGTTATTACCTCGTTCATCTTCATCACTATTTGAAAGTCCATCACTGTCTTCATGAGTGTAGTAGCTTTTCTTACTTACGTTCTGTTTCTTGTTCCATCTAACAGGTTCCTTTCCTTTGTCAAGCTTATGAGGACACTTGGCAACATAGTGGCCGACTCTTCCACAAGCAAAGCATTTGAAGGGCAACTTACCTTTGAATCTTCCAGCACCTCGTTGAAGGTTATTGACAAAGTTTGATTCTTCCTCTTCTTCTGACATATGTCCTGACTCATAGTTATATCCTTTAACTGAAGCCTTGAATGCAGCTTCTCTCCTATCTCATCATCCTCCTTTGCTCATTTCATAAGCAGTTAGAATTCCATGCAGCTGTGACATGGTAAGATTTCGTAGATTCTCTTTTTCTTCTATTGCAGAAACTTTAGATTCAAACCTAGGGGACAAATATCTTAGAAATTTTTCAACCACAACAGCCTCTTTTATTTCTTTACCCAAGTTTTTCATACTATTAACAATCTCATATACACATAGGAAATAGTTAGCCACACTTTCATCATTGTGCATCCTGAGATTTTCATACTGAATTATGAGAGTTTGAAGTTTTTCTCATTTTACCTGTTCATCTCCTTCATAGCTCAGAACAATCTTTTCTTTTTCAGATTTATACTGCATAACCTTGACAAATTCTAATTGAGATAGACATCCTAATAGAGTTTTGACAACCTTTGCATTTGTTTCATATTTCTTCTTCTCAGCCGGATTTGTAGGAGTTGTTGATGGAAAAGTGTACCCTGTATCTATGATATCCCAGACTTCTATACCAAGAGATTGAAGATAGGCAGTAACTCTTACCTTCCAATATATGAAGTTTGTCCCATTAAAAATTGGTGCCTTGATACATGCTTCTCTCTCGTAGTTGCTCATGATGATGGATCTTCCTTCAAGCGATCAAGCTTCTTCAGAAGGACCTGCTCTGATACCAATTGTTGGAAATAATACTGAGAGGGGGGGTGAATCAGTATTATCAAGTCACTTATTTATTTTTCAAACCCAGATCATATACGCTACTTCAGTTAGATAAAACTGTGTATATACGCGACTACAAAGAAGGAAACCCACGTATGCAATGCAGACTAATAATTTAATTTATCTTATAGATGTTGATCATTAATCTGTGAATTAGAATCAAATAAACAATAACTAGAAACAGTAAAATAGAGCTGAAGACAATCACACACAAGAACACAAGATGTAAGGTGGAAACCCAATGTGGGTGAAAACCACCTGCTGCAATTCGTGTCTATCTTCTTTTAGTTAGAAACTTCCTTTTACAATGTACTGGTGCATTCCTTTACCAGTACGCAGGTTGCAACCTGCAGATAGCTACAACCCTCTCTCATTCTCCAGCAGATCCTAGAAGGGAGCTGCAACCCCCTTAGCTCTTGCACTAGCCAAGATACTAGTACATAGGTGCTAGCCTATAGAAGGCTACAACCTTCTCTTTCTTCCAGGGACCATGTTTCATAAATTTTCAGACTGGATCCATGAACATCAATCAATCATAAACAATCTCCTTTTCACCAATTAGCACTGAATCAAGTAGACACTTCTCTGACAGTTGTACCCAAATCGCAGTAACAGTAACTACACACCAAATTCTGAACCCAGAACACTGCAGCAATAAACAAAAGCAGCTAGATTACAACTCAAAAGATATACGCTACTTTAATAACCTAAAACCTGCATGCATATGCTTATGTGTTTGGAACAGCCTGCGTATACGCAGTTTTCATTCACTGAACCAGCGTGTATACGCACCTTCGCTTCACTGAACCTGTGTATAGATCTATAAAGGATAATTCACTCTTTCAAATATTCAGACACTAATTAACCCAGATTATTAGATTTATAGATCAAGTATGCGCCACATATAACAGATAAAGATACTATCATTCAAGCCTTAAGATTATGACCCATCAATAGAACTTATCCTTCTCTTTGAGCTAAGGTTCCTCCTTCATTCAAATCCAGATCTGCACCATCACCCCAATCACCAAAATTTCAGATCTAGCACATATTAGATATTCAATTAATTCAGATCATGCTTTTCCAAATGATCTCCTTCCTCTTTTATAGTCTTGGGCCTTCCACAATACCACAGTCCAAAACCATAATAAATCGATACCATGGACTCAAAACATGGGATTAACACTTCTGATGAGACACCATGGTCCAAAACCATAGGTTCAAATACCAAGGGCTAACTACCACGGACCAAAAGTAAGCTCTCCAACATATACCCGCTTTTCCTTGCGTGAAAGTGCGTGTATACACATACGCGCCTTTCTAACGTCTAACCCACATGTATATGCACCTTAGTATAGATGAATCTGCATATATGTCTTTTCCTTCATTCTAAAAGCCTGAAATGAGATCTGTTACCAAAGAGAGTTGCCATCAAGGACAACACCTGTGCCATAGTTCTAAATCAGTGCCATAGTGCCAACAATTGGAGCCTTAACACAATTTTGGTTAGAACATTACCTTTTTGAAGTTGTTTATGGAAAAATAATGTCAAATATATGTGTCCTATTGGCATAAGATGAAGCTATGAAGAAATCACAAGAAGAATAATTTTTGAGAAAAAAATGTGTTCTTTTTATTCACACAGCAATTTTGTAGCACTCTACGAAACTGTTGTAGCTGCACATCATGATTTTGTGGGCCAATTTTGAGAAGAAAAAGGAACCCTTCTTGAATATGGGCTACTGAAAAGGATTACTACAGGTTTTAAACATCAAGCAAGGGAAAAACAAATAAAGAAGGACATTTTTGAACTCCAAACTTTATCAGTCAACTTATTAGTCAAATTGTCTTCTTGTTTTTACCAGTCAGCATCTAGAAGAGTTTTTGAGCAGTGGAAAACTCCTCTCTTAAAAGTGAAAGAGGTTTTAATTCTTAATATACTGAAGTACAAAAAAATCTTCCACTTTCTTCAAATCCATTACGATCTGGGAGAAATGAAGGACCAAACCTGCACTACAAAACGAAACTGCTATAGGTGCAGTTTTTCACAAGCATATTTCTCTTGTTTTACACCTGTTTTTCAAAGACACATTATAGGGGTTAGGAAAGGTGTTTCTAGAAACTAAGAGAGGGTTTTTTTCATCATGGATTGATTCACAAAAGCCTTCAATTTTTCCAAATACATTTTTTATGAGAAGATATGAGCTCTGTCCCAAGACCTACTTTTCAGCCAGAACAGAGCAAGGAATAGTCTCCTAATTTCTAGGAATAGTAAAAGTATGAATCATCAAGGGCCATTTGGAGGGTTATGAGCACCATAAAATTCGAATTCATGGAGTTATAGGTGTCAAAAGGAGTGTTTAATTCTTAGATAAGGTCGTTTGAATCATAATGAGGAGTTACACTCTTAATTGTTTTAGGTCTCTAAAACTGCCAGTTAATAGTTAGTTAGATTAAATGGTTAGTTTTAAGTGTCAATAGGTGTCAGGTCATGTAGAATTCGAATTCTCCTCATCCTAGAGGAAGGAATCTCAGTTATGTAAAGAGCTCTATAGATAGGAGAAGACCTAATGTACAAAGGGTTGGTTGGCAATTTTCAAAGAAACAAGCACATTGTGTTATTGTATGTGACTGTATGCTTTCAGGTTAATACAAAGAGTTGCTTTCACTAAGGATTTAGAAAGGGTTTCAATGTTTTATTTTCCTCATGGCTTCCTTCATATACTTACTTGCAGTGGTATAGACACATGTTACTTAGAATTCATTTGAGGATGCTCTAACTTCCTTCATGTGTTTGTAGGTTGTGTTCTCTATATTATATCTCTATTTTGATTTTATGTTAAAACCCTCTATGCCCTGACTTCCATGTGAAATTGATCTTGTTGTTGTACTGAAACACACTTGACTCCATAACCCAATGGAATTTTGTTAATTGGTATTTCAACCATTTATACATTGTTGTTTTAACAGCAAAAGAAGCTTGTATTAGTTGAAAATGAAGATGAGACACTACAAGAGAAAAAATGTCTACAGTTTCTAGAAGTTGAACCTTACATCAAATGCAAACCTTGATTAACTCTTACTTCTAGATATTTATAAGTTTACAATACTAGGGCAGTTGGCCATTCAGGTATGGAGGGGTCATAATTGACCACCAACTGCATTTAACCAACTGATGGAGTCTCTAAATGTGTTTTCTTGCTTCAGTGGGTGAATTCGATCTCTTCAAGTGTTGTGCTATCCTTTTAGGTTGTTGGAGCACTCGTATCGATGGAGTCCATGACTGATAAATTTAGTTATAGAGTCATGCTTGTCCTTTTCTCATTTCGGCCATGCTTACTGTTAAATATGGTTGTTGGGGGTCTAACTATGATCGATGATGGCAAAGCTGGTCATCTCCCTCTTCTGGTAAACAGAATTGTTGAGGACGTGGAATGCATGGGTAGGTGAATGATTTGGGTGAGTGAGAAGAATGGTTGTCAGATTGGGGAAATGGACAATGGAGATGGCTCAGTGGAGGCTATTGGCCGAGGTGGGAGAGGGGTGAGTTAGGGCTGTTAGATATCCAGCAGACAGATCGGACAGTCATCATACTAGGGAGTTGCACAAATGTTTAACGGGTGGGGTGGATTGGTCAGGCGGTAATGGTTTTCATCACACCGCTTTCGAGCATAAAGTGGTAAAAGCCCAGGGCCAAGCAATTCCATTCAATGATTGACAAGTAGTGGCAGATGAGAGAGAGAAACCACTCTCATCACGCACTATCACTCGATTAATTTTCCAGTGCGATGAAAGCAAAGACCGTTAGATCTTGGCGGAGATGATCTGATGGTGGGGAGTTGTATAGCAGGTCTCCTTTATCGAGTGTGACAGGAACTGTTGGATCGGTGGGGAAGATTAATAGCAGGGATGCAATGAGGGCTTTATGAGTGTGCGAGGGCATATGAGTGTGGTTTTATGGTTTATTTGGGGTTTCACGCTTGGGGCTAAGGTCAAGAAGGGGGTTACTTTGTCGGGTTTAAGAGGAAAATATGGAAATGGAGGTGGTGGAGAGTAAGCGTTGTAGAAGGAAAAGTGAAAATGACCCAAGAGGGGCCCCTTTGAAGACATCACCAATCATATCGAGCTTTTCTCTAACATTAGAAAATCAACACTGGATAGCAGGGCTAACACTGGCTCCTTCTAGGGATGAAATCCTCCCTGTGAGGTTTCAAGAACTGTAGACCACTGCCTTTCACACAAAAACAAGATCAACAATATTTCCTAGTGTTCCATTGGGCATGGAGTCTATTTAAGCCTACACTAAAACTTGTAAAAAGAATATATTTATAATGTTGAGTCATAAAGGCCTTAAACAACATACATCTTCAAAAACTGCCCATTAACTAGGCCATTAGAAACTATCTCTCCTTCCATACTTTGCCACATGAAAGTGTGGTTCCCCTAGATCTGAGCAATGAAAAAACATCCAATCCACAGAGCGTAGAACTTCCCATGATTTCCTTTCTTTTCCTTCAATGCATCCCATTTAAGCACCAAGTCTCCAACTTGAAAAGTGTCCATCTTTGC
Source organism: Pinus taeda (assembly GCA_000404065.3). Taxonomy (NCBI): domain Eukaryota; kingdom Viridiplantae; phylum Streptophyta; class Pinopsida; order Pinales; family Pinaceae; genus Pinus; species Pinus taeda. The sequence continues at coordinate 114,818 of APFE031247372.1, read as the reverse complement.
CTTTTTGTCAAAGGCTTCCTTGATTCTCTTCTGATGTGTTGCAACTTTTTCAATCAATTGATATATGATTTGATGTACTCCAGCCAAGTCACTAATCCTCTTTTCCATGTCACTTTCCTCATTTTTCTCTTCCTGCAAGAACTTGGCCATAGGAAGATAGCCTCAATGCCATATACCAGCTTGAACAGAGAATTCCCTAAGGATTTCTTGGTGGTCACCCTGTCAGCCCACAATGCAAACTTCCGTTTGGAATCCTAGTTCCTTTTGTTGTGTTCAAACAACTTTTTTATTATCCTTGTCAGGCTCTTGTTGGACGATTCTGCTAGACCATTACCTTCAAGGTAATATGAGGTGGAATGCACTAGCTTAATGCCCATTGAGTCACACATGTCTACCAACTCTTTTTCCCTAAAGGCTTCTGCATTTTCTGTAACCAATTTGTGTGGACAATCAAACCTGGTGAAAATGTTTTCTGTCAAGAACTTCATGACCACACGGTGACCAACTTTCCTGGTAGGGATGGATTCAATCCATTTAGCGAAGTAGTCAGTGGCTACTAAGATCCATCTGTGCTGACCACTGGAATGTGGGTTAATTTTCCCTATGAAATATCAATCTGTGCTGGCCACTGGAATGTGGGTTAATTTCCCCTATGAAATCTAAGCCCCACTACTGGAAAGGGCCACTGGCATGTATTGGCTTCAAGGGTAAGGACTTTAACTGTTGTTTTCCTACAAACATCTAGCATTTGTCACAGGATCTCACAAATGAAAAGACATCAGAAAATAGAGTGGGCCAATAATGCCCACCTCTGAGGATCTTGTGGGTTGTGGTTTTCCAATAGTGATGTCGTCCACAAATGCTAGAATGAAACTGATGTATGACCTCCACAAATTTCTCTTTGTCCAAACATCTTAAAAGGATTCCATATGGATCCTTCCAATACAACAAGTTTTCATGAATACAGAACTTGACTGCCCTGAGCTTAATAGTCCTAGCTTGACTTTAACTAAGGCCTGGAGGAACTTCTAACTTTAGCAAAAATTGATCTATTGTAGAATACCATTCACAAGAAGCCATATTTTTTGCCAACAACTGGTCATGTCCTACTGTTGCTTCTTCTGTCTTTTTGTCACCCGCATTTGCGCTTATCGAATTCATGTCTAGCATCCTGCAATATTCTTCAGCCATCAGCTTGGCAAGGCGCTGACCTCTGACAAGCTTGGTGGGCTTCAATTCTATGTTGAATTCAATAAGCTTTGTGATCCATTTGGCCCTTCAACATCTGGTTGTGTTAGGAAATCGTTTACTGAAGCAGAGGGCACATATGCAATTACCTTGGAGTGAAGAATGTATATTCAGAAAGCTTTCAAAGATTTGATAAGGGCATAGGCTTGTTTTTCGATAATATCATACCTTAGTTCAGCATCCCTTAAGGTTTTGCTGAAAAATGCCACTGGATGCTTTGAATCCTCATCATCTTTTTGCAATAAGACTCTTGCAAGGGTGTCATCGGAAGCAAAGGAGAAGATATGGAACTCCTTGCTGTAGTCTAGGCTGATCAAAGTGGGAGCTTCCATAATAGCCCTCTTCATGGCTTCAAAAGGTCTTGCTGCATCAGTCCATTTGATCTTTGATCCCATTTTTAGCATGGAGGTGATGTGTTTTACCAGTTCTACAAAATTAGGAATAAACCTCCTTACAAAATTTAATTTTCCCATAAAGGATTGGATGTCCTTTTTTGATCTTGGGACAGACAAGGCCTGTATTGCTTTCACTCTTTCTAGGTCAATCTTGACACCTGCAATAGAAACAATGTGTCCTAAAAGTTTGCCCTCTTCTAAAGCAAATTGTGACCTCTTAAGATTCACTGATATCCCAAACCTTCTGCACTTCAGAAACACTTTCTTCAAATGCTACAAATGATCTTGATGGCTGCTGGAATATACTGTTATGTCATCCAGGTAGACAAGGACAAACTTATGCTTCTCTCCTACAAATGCTATATCCATGGCTCTCTGAGAGGTAGCTCCAACATTCATCAGCCCAAAAGGCATCTTGGAGTACATAAAAGTGCCCCAAGGAGTGGCGAATGCAGTCTTTTCTTGGTCATTTGGATGTACAACAACTTGATTATACCCTGAAAATCCATCCAGGAAAGACATAACTTTGGCTCCTGATACCTTCTATAGTAAATGCTCCATTTTGGGCAGGGGATAGTTGTCTTTCTTAGAGCATTTGTTCAAGTTTCTAAAATCAATACATAGCCTGATTTCCCCACTTTTCTTCCTCACCAGTACCAAGTTGGCTACCCATTTTGATATCTCAGAGGAACTATGATTTTGGTAGCCAACAACTTCTTGATTTCTTTTTCAATCAGAGGGAGGAGCAAAGGATTAATGGGTCTTAGCTTCTGTTTGAAAGGAATGGTGTCTTTCTCCAATGGGATCTTATGTTGGATGATATTTTTGTCATAAGTTTTAATGTCACTATATTCCTAGGCAAATACATCAACAAATTGCTTCATTAAAGTGCAGTACTCAGAACTTTGGGGAGTAGACAAATGGGTGGACAGATTTATATACTTTGGATGATTTGGACCCCCTATGTTATGCCAATGGACTACAGACTGATTTTATTTTTCGGCAATCTTATGAGGCACATAGTTATGGTCAAAGAGCTTCTATAGAGGCACTAGCCCTTTAGGTATATGATTGTTAGGCAACTGTACAATGTTGTCTTGGCCAATTCTATTCTTTAGTTGGGAATTGGGACATTCCTCCAAGATTTCATTTTTTTGGTCAATTTGCATTTCATAGAATTCATCAATGACTTGCAAAAACCTATTTACTTCATCATCATCCTCAAGGAATTTCTAGTGATGGACATTATTAGGTAAGGATGGTCTATATTTTATATGGACTTCACAAACCAATTTAGGGGGCATGGGAGGGATGAACATGTTAGCAGACATAGCAAGGGAATCAACGAGCTGATTTTTTAATCGAGGAATATATGAGATACAAAAACTATCAAAAGAGTCTTTGAGTCTCCACACCTCATCTTTGTATGCTTTTAGCCTTGTGTACCTTGCTTGAAACGTTTTGTTCACTTGTTGAATGATGAGATCAACATCTCCAAACACCTTTATGTATCTAATTCCCATGTCTTTGGCAGTGCTTAAGCCCAATATCTGAGCCTCATACTTTGCTATATTTTTGGTGACCTGAAAAGTTAGTTTGAAAGACAAATGTGTGCTTTCTTGTTTTGGAGACACTAGCACTACTACTCCTGCAGTTTCCTTCGAACAGGCTCCATCAAAGAACATATCCCAAGCTTGTGTCCCTTCTTCTTCCATGGCCTGGCCTACTAGTTTCTTGAGTTGCACCGAGGCCCTATGGGATTCTTCTATTTGGAGAATACATGCTCCAAAATCAATGTCCACAACATAAATGGGATGATTAGTGGGATTCTTCTCATAACTAATGATATAGGCTAGCTAGGCTTCCCTGTACAGTCTTCTGCTTTCTCCTCCAAAAACTGGAACAATGGCATAAGATAAGTCATTTTGCAATGTCCCACCCAAACTCTTAATCCACCCTCTAGTAAGTAGTATACCAAACTTAGGGGGACATCTGTTACCACAATATCCATCATCATGCTTTTCATGGGCAACTGAGTTAGGGTGATAGCCAAGTCTTTGATTAGCCCCATACAATTCACCTTCCTTGAATCAAAGGAGAACAAGTCATGATAAGGTCTAGTGATATCAAGGCCTAACTCTTCCATGACAGCTTTGGGCATCAGATTATGGCTGGCCCCTATGTCCAATAGGCAGTTGTGGACGATTTTTTCATGAATTGTTAAGGAGATATAAAATGATGGGGAATTGTCATCGGCAGGTTCAGTCATTGGGCTAAGTATGACTTCGGGTTTATTTTCTTGTAAATCAAATAGTCATTGGATGCTTGTGTGGCTTTCAGCTCAAGGTCATCAAGGATAGGCTTTCTAAAGACCTCACTCTTTACAAGTTTTGTCATAAGCACAGATATTATTAAATTTTGGATCTCTGGTTCAAAACTGAAAGGGAAAGGAGACTTGTTGGGGCCTCTTACCTCTAGAGTTGGTGCTCTGAGGATGATGGGATCAACTGTTGGTCGCTTCTGCTTGCTGATCTGTTGCTTTGTGGGGAAAGCAACTCTTTGGGCAGGATTCTCCTTGACATTACTCGTTCTTGACCTCAAGTTATGTCTTTTCTAGTCTTCAGTCTATATAATAGCTTCTCTATCCCACTCTTGACTGGTTTGGTTTCTGAGTAATGATTCTTTATAGGTAACTAGTGTCAAAAAGGTAGCACTACTCTTGTCTTCCATACTGAATCTCATCCTCTTCACCAAACTGTTCCTCCTCCATGACTACATTCTGGAAAGGAGCCTTAGCCTTTTGTTCTTCACTGCCCTCTTTGCCCCTCTGAATGATCTGCAATTGTTCATTTGCTCTTTTGAATGGATTTGGATTCCTAGGAGAAAATGTATTAGGAAGCCTTGCTTTCCAAGAACTATGTTCAACCCTCAGTTTGGATATCTCGGCAGCCAATGACTCTATCATCTTAGTCATTTTGTCTATTTTAGGTTCTGAAGATGAAGAAGAAGAAGAAGAGGACTCACCTCTCTACCTCCTTCTATCATCATGTCCTTTGCGTTTTTCTGCAGCCATGATATTGGATTCCACCACAAGGCTGCATCTTGCATTTCGGCTAGAGTAGCACATCGTCTCTCTCTTAATAGCAGGAAAAAATCAGAATCAAAGGCATTGGCATAGGTGAGTTTAGTAGAGGTGGGGGTAGGCTTCACTTCAGTTAGTATCTTGCTATACATACGATTGAATCTCTTATTAAAATCGGACAATGATTCCCCATTTTACCTTTTTAGGTTGCCAAACTCAGTATGGTAATATAGTAGGTCTTTATTATATCCCCAATGCTTTAAAAACACATCGTCTAATGCCTCAATGTCTGTTATATACCTAGGGATCAGTTCTCTGAACCACTTTATAGCCTCTCCATCAAGGCTTTCGACAAAAACTCTCATGCACACTTCATCGTCACTAATATCTAGCTATCAGCATAACTATAAAAAGACTCAAGGTGTTCTTCAGTTGTTACTCCCTCCGTACCAGTGAACTTAGGGATGTATTTATGATATTCTCCTACAAGCATGGCATTCAAAGGAACATGTAGGACCAAGGGTCCATACCTAGCAGCTATGGTTCTTTCCGTTTTGGTAGGTTCTTGTGGGCCTGCCATGACCGGGGTAGAGGGAAGGATACTAGCAATTTGAAAGGTAGGGAGTTGAGAAATGAATGATAGGGCTAAAGGAATATTATGGACTGGAAGGGATGTTTCCTTTGGACTGAGATCCAAAGGGGAACTTATTGGAGAAGGAGCTTTATGAATCTCTGAGAGTATTTCTTCACTGATAATGTTAGGCTCTATATTTTCAATGTGTGAATGCTCAGTTACAAGCCTTTCTTGTAGGGATACATAAGATTGTTAAGGCTTACCTCCTGATGCTCCTTTTCGTGAGATCTTGCTTTGCTTGACAATCTTCTCAGGGTCAGGCACTGGGTTAGCTAGTGATTTATGAGGATTTCTCCGAGTATGTCTCACAAACTAAGCCATAACTATAATGTGGAGTCACCAAGAGGTTTGACCTCCAATAGAGTCGCGAGATAGATGATTACAACGAAAAATGTGTCTGAACTTTGTCTATCATCAAAGTTGGATCTGTGTCATTCTCCCAAGGAAGTTGAGCTTCAATCTCCTCTCCCCAGCAGCAGTGCCAATTATGTCAAGATTCCAAGAAACTCTCCTAGGTTGTAGCTCAGAGATGCCTGGTAACATATAAATTAACCTATTGTTGCAGGTTTAATGGATGGATGATGGTTTGGTTCAAGCCAGATAATCACTTTCACTCTGTTTCACTCCAGACATGCACGAACACCCTCAGACTACAAGGCTTTAGACCACCAATGCTCACAGTTTAGATATAAGGGGAATATGAGGAAAACTAAACACACTAGTAGATGCATAAGACCATGTGATGGTCGGCTACAACTAGTAAAGAAACCTATAAATCTAATCTATTAATGCGAAGAAAGGATGACAAATCTCCTGCATTACACAGAAAGAAAACTAATTAACCTATTCAGTGAGGCAATCAATACTTTAACATAGAGATAAGATGACAGTTATCTAGTGCTAAATTCCAAGAGCTCAAGAACATGGCATATCAGGCACAAGAACAAGAAGAAAGTGGAAAGTGAGCAGTTAACAACAAAAGAAGCTTGTATTAGCTGAAAATGAAGATGAGATGCTGCAAGTGAAAAAATGTCTACAGTCTCCAGAAGTTGAACATTACATCAAATTCCAACCTTGATTATCTCTTACTTATGGATATTTATAAGTTTACAATACTAGGGCACTCAGATGTTCAAGTATGGAGGGGTCATAATTGACCACTAACTGTATTTAACCAATTGATGGAGTCTCTGAACGTGTTTTCTTGATTCAATGGGCGAATCCGATCTGTTCAGGTGATGTGTTGTCCTTTTAGGCTGTTAGAGCACTCATACTAGTGGAGTCCATGACTAATAAATTCATTTACAGAGTCGTACTTGTCCTTTTCTCCTTTCGGCCATACTTACTGTTAAATATGGTTGTTGGGGGTCTGAATTTGACTGATGATGGTGGAGCTGGTCATCTCCTTCTTTTGGCAAATAGAATGGTCGAGGACATGGAATGCATGGGTCGGTGAATGATTTGGGTGAGCAAGAAGAATGGCCATCAGATCGGGGAAATGGACAATGGATATGTCTCGGCGGAGGCTATCTGTTGAGGTGGGAGTGGGGTGAGTTAGGGCTGCTAGATCTCCAGCAGATAGATCGGACAATCATCAAACTAGGGAGCTACACAGACGTTTAACAGGTGTGGTGGACTGGTTAGGCGGTCGCACCACTTTCGGGCATAAAGTGGTAAAAACCCAGGGCCAAGCGATTCCATTCAATGATTGACACAGTAACGCATGAGAGAGAGAAATTACTCTCATCGTGTGCTATCGCTCGATTATTTTGCTAGCGCGATGAAAGCGAAGACCATTAGGTATTGGTAGAGATGATGTGATGGTGGGGAGTGGTAGAGCAGGTTTCCTTTGTCAGGTGCGACGGGAGCCATTGGATCGGCGAGGAAGATCAAGGATGGGGATGCAATGAGGGCTTTATGAGCACGTGAGGGCATATGGGTATCGTTTATGGTTTATTTTGGGTTTCACACTTGGGGCTAAGGTTAAGAAAGGGGTTACTTTGTCAGGTTTAGGAGGTAAATAGGGAAACAAAGGTGGTGGAAAGTAAGCGGGGTAGAAGGAAAAGGGAAAATGACCCATGAGGGGCCCCTTTGAAGACACCACCAATCAGACCGAGCTTTTCTCTGACATTAGAAAATCAGTGTTGCATAGTAGGGCTAACACTGCCTACTTGTTCTGATTAATTAACAAGTTTTTTACCATGTAAATACTGAAAATAAATGCAAGTACATGGTCAACACATTACAGATCATCAACTGAAGGAAACAAAACAAGCACACAAGTGACATTGTTGTTTTTGGACCAATGTCCCCTAAAAAACCCAATGCGGGAAAATCGGTGCAACTATCTAAGGGTTTTATTATTATGTAGTTTCTAAATACAATTTGGGTGCCAAAACAATCTCATCCAACAAAGAATAATCTCGGCAGTAGTACCTCTCTACTCGGAAGCAGATATTCCGGTTGAAACCCTAGATAAACATTATGATGACTCCCAGCTCCAATTTGCCCCAAAAACCCTAACATCATCCTCTACTGACTACGCCAGCCCTTATTGGCCTAGCATCTTCCTAGTGTCACCCTAGCTCTCCCTACGTTAGCCTCTGAAGGCACTGCGTCAGCCTTTAGAGCCTCTGCATCGCCCACACTAGCTCTCTGAGGCACTGCGCAACTCTTGGTTGGCTCTGCGTGAACCTCTAACTAGCTCTGCATCCCTCTCTCTCGAATTCTGCACTAATCCTCCCAGTACTATCTTTGCCTCTCTACTTCTGTATTCACTATCCCTTAGCTACAACTCTGATCACTCTTTTGACTTCCTCAGTAAACACTGCCCCAGAAAATCGCAATCTTGATTAATTCTGTGTGTTCTCCAACTTACCCTCAAGCCTTCTCTTATACTTTTCTGGTTGGTCCATCAACAATTGAGATTAAGTATTTAATCAATGAATAAGATTAGATTTGGCTTGATCCATGACTTTTAGACCCTTCTAACCCTGTTTTATATTAATAACCATTAATATTTTATTTTTCCCTAAGTTTAGACTTAGGGACTCCATTAAAAATATTAATTATTTTAATATCTCCCAAACCGGTTAGAATCTACCCAAACCATTGGGTATTGGATATTTCATGTGCTTTAGCCTCTCCACCAATTTTCATAGCTAGAGCACATCTGATGCTACCCCAAATCAACACTCCCTCTTAGCGAGGACTATGCTCTAGTAATACTCCTCACTGAGTATCACCTTGATCATTCGACATCGGTCCCTATGTTGATCCTAGGCTTACTGCCTATCATCTACACTGTTGCATCTTGTACTGCTACCCATGGCCCTTCCACTGCCACTACTACATCTGTATTGAAACTCCCTCTCATCCTATTGCATTGTGTTGTCCATAGCACTATCACTGCTAATTGTTGCATCGCAACCCAATTACTTGATCTGAATTGGATCCATAAAAGACTGTCAAGAACCATGACTGTATCAGGTCAGAGAAAATATCTAAGGAAATCGAAAATAGTCATCAAAAACACCCTAGCAAATATCTAAGGAAATCGAAAATAGCAATCAAAAACACCCTGAATTAATGGCAATGGAATCCAGCGTGGAACGACAAGGACCTTGGTCAAAGCACGCTGACCGAGGCCCATAGAGACTGCGCGGGAAGCAAAATTAACCCCTGGGAGCCCGAGATCGGGAAACAGAGGTGGATTTGTGCTAATCATGCATCGCTAGGCAAACAGGGCCAAAATAGAGGAAGCCTTAAGCACTCGGACACATGGATAACCGGAGAACTGCGGGCGAAAAGGGAAAAGCACTAAAAGGACAAAGGCGGGGCATGCACTCTGGAAACTGGCAGTATTGATCGGAGCGCCCTCAAACGGTAAACGATTTTGGAGAAATTGGAGCAATCCCACTCAACGATTGATGTGTGGTGGTGGAGGTGAGAGAAAAATTCCATTGATTGCGTGTTATTGGTCGAGCAGGTCAACCGCGTGAGACGTGCATACAACGTTGGATCTGGGGAATCCAGATTAGACAGATGAGATTGCACCTGATGGAGGAAGTGAAATCAATGAAGGATTAAGCCGCATTGGTAAATATTTGAGGTCCGTTTGACCGCCACGGTGGAAGAAAGACTTCATCCACAATGAAACTGAAGAAATGAACCGACGAAGAAAGCTGGTGCTATTTAGAGGAGGACACGTGGCCACTTCTTGAGCATTCATGCTGACGCCAAACAGGGAACTTTAAGTGCAGCTGTAGAAGGTTAATCGACAGAGGTAGAAGAGGAATCGAACGGGCATGATTTCGAATGGCTAAAAGCCATGAACAGTGAAACATAATACAAAGTTGAACACTGAGAGACAGACACCAGAGAAGAAGGTAGTAAAGCAATAGCAGAAAGAGATAGAGAGCTGAGCTGACCAGCAGCAGCGTCGAGCACCAGAGCTTGAGAGATTCAAGCCATCCCATAGAGGAATCTGTCTAGGCTGAGCACCACGTTGGGCTTTTTCCACTATAGACCAGAAGGTCACATAGCTAGTAGGAAGAAGAAGAGTCTGTGTACTCCAGTGGCTTGGGGAATCCAAGAACCACCCTGCCAAGCAAAACCTGCTTCAGGAGAACTCACATTGAGTCCCTATATTGTAATTCTCTACTTAAGGGCACAATAAAACAAGGCCACCACTGAAAGCTAGACTGGAGATGTAGCCCAGGAGAACAGGGTAAACTCCTTATTAAAATTCTTGTGTCTTTATGTTTGCTTACTGTATTTCTTTGTGTCTTTCCATTTTAAATGTCTTTGTATTGGCAATCTGATCGATCCATTATTTCAATAACATAGAACACACACCAACACATGAGTCTGTAATACCTTTGTTTAATAAATATTTAACTGATGCCACTGATTGGGTGAATATCAGATCAAGTGGTATTAGAGCTCAAGGTTGTAAGGTTAGACAAGCTTGTGTTGGTTTAGCCGTGAATGCTCACAAGATCAAAGCTCAAATTCAGAGAAGGAGAGTTGATGGAAACTAACCCTAAAATTGAGAGAGTCTATCCTCAAAAGGCAATGTTAGAGGAAGGTTCTATGGGGCCAGACCCTCAGTTCATAGAGAGTTTCCTAGCTATAAAGTCTATGGTAGAAGAAATGTATAGGGAATTTAGAGAGCATAAGGATGAAGATTCATTAGGTTCTAAACAAGATAAGAAGAAGATGAGTCTCATTCCCATGACCACTCAAAAGGAAAAGGGAAAGAGAAAAGCTTTCACACACCTCCTAATAGCCCTATGCATAATAAGAAAGCATCTTTGATCAAGCTAGATGTTAAATTTGACTTGCTTATATATGATGGAGAGTTGAATGTTGAAAAGTTGGACAACTGGATTAGACAAATTGATGTGTATTGCAGAGTACAGAACATCAATTCAGACAAGAGCAAAATTCAGTTGGCAAGCCTACGCCTAGGAGGCACTGCCTTGGTTTGGTGGGAAGGCAGAACCCAAGCTGACATGAAAAGACATGGAAAGACCATCTTTGTCTGGAGTAAATTTGTTTCTGCAATCAAGAAAAGGTTATATCCATTGGCCTACATGTAACAAGCCATGATGAGTTGGAAAACTCTTCGGCAGTTGAAAGGGCAAAGTGTGCAAGGGTACACTCAAGAATTCAAAAAGAGAGCATCGATGTTGGGTATCTCACTAGACTCACCAGAGACTCTTTTGAATTACGTTGGTGGTCTACACAGCTACATGAGGTATACCATCCTCATGTTTAATCCCACTTGTATAGACGAGGTATCTGTACAAGCTACTAATCTAGAAGCGAGAGGAAAGAATGGAAATCCAGAAGTTGGGGGACAATCCCAACCCACTATAAGCAAGAGCAAGGAGAAAAGAAATCAGAAGTGGAAAAAAAGGAAGGCTAACACTACACAGAAAAGCAAAGCTTCATGCACTCATTATAAAAAGGAGGGGCATGGTGAAGAGCACTGTTGGATTCTACATCCAAAGCTGAGACCTAAGAAGTTCGAGGACAAGAAGAAGAAAAATGTTGCAGTTATTTAGAAATATTTGGGGTTAGACTTGGGAGATGAAACAATAATTGCAGCCACATGTATAAAAGGTAAGAATTCTAAAGCATCTACTAGTAATTCTTCTTAATCTATTATTGATGAAGAACATGAGAGAAAAAGACATGAGCTTTTCCATATTCGAGTTGTTTCCAAATATCAAAAGATAGATACATTGTTTGATAGTGGCTCACAAGTAAATTTGATTTCTGAAGCAATTCTAAAGAAATTGGGATTAGAAACTACACCTCACAAGAAACCATACCCATTAGGATGGTTGAAAGATAAGGTACAACTACAAGTGACTAGACAGTGCAAACTCAAGTTTTCTTTTGGGTCAACATTTGTAGATGAGGTTGAGTTAGACATAATTCCTCTGGATATATGTGGAATTGTTTTGGGGAGTCCTTACTTGTATGATAGAAAAGTTATTTTCTATAGATCTGAGAACAAGTATCTACTTGTTAAATATGGAATCGAATACTTTGTAAGAGCTCATAAGCTCAAGAATAATTATACTCTCATAAATTCAGGGCAGATGAAAAGAATGATAAATTCATGCAAACAATTCTTACTAATGGATGTAAAGGAAAAGAAACCTGATAAAACCAATGTATTTGAGGGCTGTAATGCTAAACAACAAACTGATATAGAAAATATTGTTTCATAGTATGATGTTTTGTTTCAGGAACCTAAAGGTCTGCCACCCAAAAAGGAAATAGTACATGATATTATTTTGCAGCAAGATGTTCCATTGCCTAACATTGGAATGTATAGGTTGTCTGCTTTAGAGAATGCTGAAATCAAGAAGTAGGTGTAGGAGTTGCTAGAGAAGGGCTTCATTAGGCCTAGCACATCACCATGTGGGTCACCACTCGCTTTGGTGAGAAAGAAAGATGGCTTGTGGAGAATGTGCATTGATTACCAAGCACTGAATAAGATAACAATCAAGAATCGTTATTCCCTTCCTCGCATAGATGATATTTTAGATCAATTGAAGGAAGTTGTTTATTTCACCAAGCCGGATTTGCATAGTGGATACCATCAAGTTAGAGTTGCAGAGAAAGATGCATGGAATACTGCTTTCAAAACAAAGCAGGGATTATATGAGTGGTTGGTTATGCCTTTTGGCTTAACCAATGCTCTTGCTACTTTCATGAGATTAATGAATGATGTACTCAGGCCTTTTCTTGATGATTTTGTTATTGTGTATCTGGATGACATTTTGATTTTTAGTAGAATGTGGGAACAACACTTAGAGCATGTTAAGCAGACATTAGATGTTTTGAAAAGAGAAAAACTTTATGTTCAACTCTCAAAATGTGAATTTGGCAAAACATCTATAAATTATTTGGGTCATATAGTAGGGGGTCGTGAATTGAAATTGGATCCCTCTAAAGTGGTAGGCATTGTAAACTGGCCTAAACCCAAGTTTGCTACAGAAGTGAGAAGCTTCTTAGGAGCAGCACAATATTGGAGGAAGTTCATTTCTAACGTTTCCTCAATTGCAGCTCCCTTACACACTTTAACAGGATTGAATAAGGTGTTTCAGTGGGGAGGCAAACATCAAAAAGCCTTCGACACTTTGAAAGAAAAAATTAGTACAACACCTGTACTTGCACTGCTAGATCTACAAAGACCATTTGAGATCCAAACTGATGGCAGTGACTATGCCATGGGAGTAGTGTTGACACAACACGATAAACCCATATGTTATCATTCTGAGACTTTTAGTTCTATAGTAGTTAACTATCCTACATATGATAAAGAATTGTATGCATTAGTTCAGAGTGTGAAAAAGTGGAAACATTACTTAATGGGAAAAGAGACAGTAATACATACGGATCATCAACCACTTCAATAGCTACACTCCCAAACTAAGTTGCAGTAATCAAGACATTACAGATGGATGGGTTTTCTACAACAGTTTCATTTAGTCATCATATATAAAAAGGGCATACACAACAAAGTTGTAGACATGTTATCTAGACCCATTATAAATCCATCTACCATACTTAAGCATAAATTTGTGCTACATGAAAGCTACATATAACAATATGCTCAAGATATGGAATTTAAAGATGTATATGCAACTTTGAGTCAAGGCAAAAGAATAGAAGAACTGAACTATCATATGAAGGACCGACTCTTATATCATTGTGGGAAACTCTACATTCCACAAACTAATAGAGTAAAGATAATTAGGGAAGCACACACTTCTATGATATTAGGTCACTTTAGGGTAAGTAAAACAGTTGTGCAGTTGCAAAGTTTCTGCTATTGGCCGAGAATGAATGAGACAATTTCTAGATATGTAAAAGGATGTGCTACGTGTGCTAAAAGCAAGCCCAACAACAGAAAACTAGGCTTGTACGCTCCATTTCTAGTTTCTTCTCACCCTTGGGAAAGTGTTTCCATGGATTTTATTGGAGTATTGCCTAAACCTAGGAAAGGTCATGATTATCTATATGTTGTTGTGGATACGTTCAGCAAAATGTGTATTTTGATACCCTGTAGTAAATAGATTACAGCTCAACAAACTACAAAATTGTTCTTTGAACATGTATGGGTTCATTTTGGATTTCCCACTTCCATTATATTTGATCGAGACACCCAATTTGTGGGGAATTTTTGGTCTAGTTTGTGGGAACTGATGGACACCAGATTAAGGAAGAGCACAACTTTTCATCCACAAATAGATGGCTAGATAGAAGTAGTAAACAGGACAGTGATCCAGTTACTGAGATGGTATTGCGGCAAACATCCTAAGCTTTGGGATGAACACTTGTGTTATGTGCAACATGCTTACAATAGAGCCAAACACTTTTCTACATAGAGATCTCCTTTTGAGACCTGTTTTGGTTTCACACCAAGGTCCCCTTTGGATTTTGTCTTTGGTAAAGATACCATGGTTGATGGACACAGTGATGTGGAAAAGGTAGCTAGGTTCATTGAACAAATCCAGGAGACCCACCAGGCAGTATAGGAACAGTTGGAAAAGAGCCAGACCAAGTACAAGGCTAGGCATGATAAGCATCGAATGGAGCATAGTTTTCAAGTTGGAAACCAAGTCTGGTTGTATATCAGCAAGGATAGGATGCAAGGTGAAGGTAAAAAGCTAAAGCCTATCAGGTATGGACCTTTTAGGATACTTGAGAAAATTGGTGAAAATGCATTTCACCTTGATCTACCAACATACATGCACATCTACTCAATTGTAAATGCTAATTGCTTGAGATTATTTGAACCTTCGATGATTGAGGATCCTGAAGAGAAAATTCAATTGCCTTATATTGATGACCTGCTACCTGAGTATCTCAATGAGTTGCAGGAAGATACAATGTTGGACAGGAAGGTGAGGACAATGCGCAGGGGAGATAATGAGTACCTCAGGATTGGGCTCAAAGGTTCAAATCCAAGCAGAGAAAAGTGAATTGAAATTGGACAAGTGAGAAAATAGTATCCTCACTTAGTCGACACTTGAAAACCAACTTTTGGTGGTCCAAAAGCTTTTTCAGTGGGAAGGCCGTGATCCGAATTGGATCCATAAAAGACTGTCAAGAACCATGACTATATCAAGTCAAAGAAAATCTCTAAGGAAATCCAAAATAGTGTTCAAAAACACCCTAAAATAGTGGCAATGGCAGCCAACATGGAACAACGAGGACCTCGGTCAAAGCACGCTGACCGAGGCCCATGGAGACTGTGCGAGAAGCAAAATTAGCCCCTAGGAGCCCTGGATCGGGAAATAGAGGTGGATTTGCACTAATCGAGCATCGCTGGGCAAACAGGGCCAAAATGGAGGAAGCCTTAAGCACTCAGATGCATGGCAAACTAGAGAACCACCGGCGAAAAGGAAAAAGTACTAAAAGGACAAAGGCGGGGCCCACACTCTGGAAACCGGTGGTATTGATCAAAGCACCCTCAAACGATAAACAGTTTTGGAGAAATTGGAGCGATACCACTCAACGATTGATGCGTGGTGGTGGAGGTGAGAGAAAAATACCGTTGATCACACGTTATCGGTTGAGCAGGTCAACCGTGCGAGACGTGCGTACAATGCTGGATTTGGGGAATCCAGATCAGACAGTTGAGATTGTGCCTAATGGAGGAGGCAGAATCAATGAAGGATTAAGCTGCATTTGTAAAGATTTGAGGTCCGTTTGACCGCCATGGTGGAAGAAAGACTTCATCCACAATGAAACTAAAGAAATGAACTGACGAAGCAGGCTGGCACTATTTAGAGGAGGACACGTGGCCACTTCCCGGGCACTCATGCTGACGCAGAATAGGGAACTTTTAGTGTAGCTATAGAAGGTGAATCGATAGAGGTGGAAGAGGAACCGAACGAACATGAGTTGGAATGGCTAAAAACCATGAACAGTGAAACAGAATACACAGTGATGCTGAGAGACAGACACGAGAGAAGAAGGCAGTAAAGCAACAGTAGAAAGAGACAGAGGGCCGAGCTGACCAGTGGCAGCGTCGAGCACCAGAGCTTGAGAGATTCAAGCCATCCCATAGAGGAATATATCTGGGCTGAGCACCACATTGGGCTCTTGCCATTGTAGACCAGAAGGTCACAGAGCTGGTAGGACGAAGAAGAGTTTGTGTACTCTAGTGGCTTGGGGAATCCAAGAACCACCCTGCCAAGCAAAACCTGCTTAAGGAGAATTCACATTGAGTCCCTGTATTGTAATTCTCTACTTAAGGGAACAATAAAACAAGGCCACCACTGAAAGCTGGACTGGAGATGTAGCCTAGGAGAATAGGGTGAACTCCTTATTAAAATTCTTGTGTCTTTATGTTTGCTTACTGTATTTCTCTGTCTTTCCATTTTAAATGTTTGTGTATTGGCAATTTGATCGATCTGTTGTTTCAATAATACAAAACACACACCAACGCATGAGTCTATAATACCTTTGTTTAATAAATCTTTAACTAATGTTACTCATAGGGTGAATATCAGATCATTACTGAGAAGTAAGTAACTGATCTCCTAACTCTGACATCTCCATTAGGTTAGAGATATCCATGATGATGAAGCTCCCTCTTTTGCTGAAAATCTCTCCCTCTTTGACCTTTATGCTGCTGCAACTATTCCATGTAGCCCACATCATTGCACACCTCTCTATGCCATCTTGCACTGGTGCAACACTTGTGCTTCTCGCACTGTTGCCTCATGATGTATTAGGAATCCTGCATTGTATCTCACTTTTTTGCTCCATCTGCATCCATCTCTGCTGACATCTCGCTAATACTGCTACCCCTCTTCGGGTCTCTCGTAGAAAGTTCTAATCAAAGAGGTTGGGTACCTCGAGGATCCTACCCCTCATCACCTGTAGTATGTCTGACTACAGTTCAATGTCTCCTCACTTCCATTCAAGTTGTGAGTGTGCACTCATGGTATATTCATCGTCTGTCTCCACTTCCTTCCCTGCCCTTACTGGCATAGCCTTTGTCTCGAAGGCCTCTCCCTTGCTCTTCTTCTTTGGACACTGGTTCACAAAATGACCCAGTTCCCAACAATGGTAGCACTTGACCTTGGAGAGGTCCTTCTTCTTCCGCTTCTCCTGCTTTCCCGCAGATGCTAGATCTGCATCCTCTTCTTCCTCCTCCTTGATTTTGACCCCTTTATCACTACTCCCCACCTTGGTCAGCCGTATGATATCTTCTTGATGAAGAGATGCCCACATTTGTTCCCAATCCGGAAGGCTCGTCCTACCCAGAATGCTTTGGACAAATACCTCCCAATCTTCTGAGACTGCATTCAGGGTTGTTCTCACCATCAATTCTTGACCCAGTGTGGCTCCTATGGAAGTTAGTTGATCTCGATTCTCCTTCAGTCAACTGAGGAAGGGATTGATCAGTTCTCCCTTCTGCATCTGGTATGATGACAAATGATTTTCTAGTAACACCCTTCTCTGCACAGAAGTATGCTAGTATAATTTCTTTAGGGCCTCCCACATCTCATTTGTCGTGTCCTTTTCAATAATATATGGTACTAGATGGTCCTTGACCCTGTCAAGAATGATTCTCTTGGCCCTTGCCATTGTCTCCTCATACTTGTCGTTATCAGCTGGATCAACTGGGACTGTTATCGTCCTCAAGGTGAAGTGCTTGACACGATTCCTGTCTAGAACAGATAAGATTCTAGCCTTCCAGACTACGAACTTTGAGGCTCCGTCTAGTTTATCCTAGTCTCTTACCCCGTTCATTACCATCTCATTGCTCCTCTACTTCCCTCTTGGAAGTTCTTGGTGTGACTCCCTCTGAGCCGCGATTTCCCTCCTGGAAACCCTTCTGCCAATGTCGAGATGCCCCCACTTTGATTGTTAGTGCAGCTGCACCATTGATCCAGATTTCTTAACTAGAAATCCTCAGCAGAAAATCCCTCCTCCTTGGCCTTGCCCTGTTAGGTACGGTTTTGACTATAGTACCCCACCATCTCCACTCTGCAACTTACCCACAGCCTCCTAAACCCCAACAAATTGAAGGTTAAAGCTCCTACGCTCTGCGCAATTAGGCACTAGCTGAAATGCTCCCCTAGCCAACTGCGTCAACCCTCCTAGTCTCTGTGTGGCTCTACATGAGCCTTTTCTTCCCTCCTTAGTCTCTCCATTGGCCTCTTCCTAGCTCAATCATTGCATCACCCCTTCCTTGCTACTACTCTACTAGGAACAACTTCTATCACTCGGGACAACTGTTTTTTGCTACTGCTGCTCTGCTCAGCTAATATCCTCAATTCTCTTGTGATCTGCAACCACGGTCTGATACCATGTTGGAATTTCTAAGTCTAACTATTAGAAACCCTTCATGTGCTTTCTGATTTATTTCTGCCTACTTGTTTTGATTAATTAACAAGTTATTTACCATGTAAATATTGAAAATAAATACAAGTACATGCTCAACACATTACAAATCATCATCTAAAGGAAACAAAACAAGCATGCGAGTGACACCGTAGTTTATGGACCAATGTCCCCGGAAAAACCCAATGCGGTAAAATCGGTGCAGCTATCCGAGGGTTTTATTATTATGTAGTTTCTGAAATCTGGGTGCCAAAACTAGCTCATCCAATAGAGAATAATCTCGGCAGCATTACCTCTCTACTTAGAAGTAGATATTCTGGCTGAAACCTCAAATAAGCACTCCGATAGCTCCCCATGAAAACCCCATCGTTAGCCTCTAGGGATTGCGTCAGCATTTCTGGCCAAGCATATGCCTAGCGTCACCCTATCTCTCCCTGCATAAGCCTCTGGAGGCAATGCGTCAACCCTTAGAGCCTCTGCGTCACCCACATTGGCTCTCTGACGCACTTTGCAACTCTTGGTTGCCTCTACATGAGCCTTGGCTGGCTTTGCGTGAACCTCTAGCTGGCTTTACATCCATCTCTCTCGACTTCTGTGCTAATCCTCCTAGTACTATCTCTGCCTCTCTACTTTTGTATTCACTACCCCTCAGCTACAACTCTGATCACTCTTTCGAATTCCTCAGCAAACCCTACCCCAGAAAATCGAAATCTTGATCAACTTAGTGTGTTCTCCAATTGACCCTCAAGCCTCCTCTTATACTTTTCTCGTTCGTCCATCAAAGCGAGATTAAATATTTAATCAAGGGCTAAGATTATATTTGACTTCATCAATGACTTTTGGACCCTTCTAACCCAGTTTTATATTAATACCCATTAATATTTAGTTTTCCAAAGTTTAGAATTTAGGAACTCCATTAAAAATATTAATTAATTTAATATCTCCCAAATTGGTTAGAATTTTCCCAACACATTTTTGGGTCTTGGAGCTCATGTGCTTTAGACTCCACCAATTTTCATAGCTAGAGAACATCTGATGTTAACCCAAATCAACAGGAAGAAGCCATAACTGCTCAGAATAATCGGGAACTATTCGAACAGTTAGGAAAGCTGACGCATAGGGCAGAAGAGGTGATGCAGAAATAGTTGAGGTTAGCTAGTTTTGTGTCTGATCAGCCAAAATTCTACTAGGTGAAGTGAGGTAAAACTCACACATATTTTCCACCAGTGTTTTCTCTGTAAAGGATTTCTAGATGAGCATCCTAGGTTTGTATTCAGATATTAAAACCCTAGTTTTCGCACATTGGGTTTTTCCAGGGACTATTGTGTCCAAAAATAAGTGTGTCCTATGTGTCTTGTTCTTCGATCTGTTTTTTGTTTCATGAGATCAAATAGTTAATTAGTGTAGGCTGCAAAAGTAATTTGCTTCAATATTTAGAGGAAAAACTTGATGAATGTGACTTAAAAATCAAGTAGGTGAAGTAGATTTAGTTTTTGTTGTAGTAGGAGTTACTTGGACTAGGAATTTCACAGTATCCTTTTCGGCAATGTGACACACTACATGATCTCTCACTCCATCAAGGATCAATTGTTTGACCTTTACCATCTTAGCCTTGTACATCTTTAGTAGATCTGGATCCTTGGGTACAACTATGACACTATCGACATAGGTTTTCAGATCTTGCTCATTCAAAAGGCATGAGATCCTTGCCTTCCAAATCACATAGTTGGATTCACCTTCCAACCGATCTTGATCTCGCAACCCATTAGCTGCCATCTCTGCCAATGAAATGTCGAACTACCTCTTCTCTCCTTTGTGTTTTTGCTGGGATGGCCTATGCACTTCCTATTGGAGTTAGTATATCTATTGCTCCTGCTTCTTAGCAAATGAGAATTTAGACCTCTTGGCTAAAAGTCCTCCAAGGAAGAATTCCCTCAAGGTAGTGTCTCCTCTCTTTTGACATTTTTGTACCTCAGAAAATGTTGCAGAAAACTATGTCTCACGAAATATTTTCTCTACGTTGATGCTTCTGCGATGCTCCCTCTGACACTGACAAAATTTGATCTAGAATTCTTTCTCTCTGTCAACTCACTCAGAGAGACTTTCCATGAAAAAAAATTCCCTGCTGGCCTGGACAACCCAATCCCTTTAGGGATTCAATTTGTTGCCTATGCAACACTTCAATTTCCCTCCTTCTCTTCAGCACTAGGCTCTTTCAACTTTGTTCTCTTGCTTCATTTGCAACTCTGACACCATGTGAAAATTTGGAAGCCCCAAATTTCTACTGCAACAACTGATTAAGTTCGTTATATTTGTTAATTATTGAACAAATTATTTATTGCATCCTACAACAAATACCAAAACTAATACAATACAACCTTCACCAATTAAATTATATGTAGAAACTAGAAACTGAGCAAGAAAGAAATACACAACACAACACCATTATTTTTGGACAAATGTCCCTAGGAAGACCCAATGTAGGAAAACTAGTGCAACAATTGAGGATTTGTATGACTAAGAAACAATTTTCTACATACAATCTTTTGATGCCTTGTTGCCTATCCAATATAGAGAATTTGATTGATAGAGAGAGATGAGTGAGATATACCTCACACTCTCACTGGTGATCCATGACTAATCCAGACCCTAGACTGCTAGCCCCACATTGACTCTGCATAGCTATTGCATCAACCTCTCTGGGGATCTGTGTCAACCTCTCTCGGAATTTGTGTCACCTCTTCCTAGATCTCTTGTTGTCTAGAGATTCAAACTTTAGGCCTTCTTCTCTCACACCCCAACTTCCTGCACTGAAAATCATCTCTCTTGGTTGGAATTTGAACTCCCTCTAAAGGTATTAGTTGCCTCTTCTTGGCCTTATGCTGTCTGACGTGGCCTTTGTGTTGCCTCTTCTATATCTCTCTCTACCTCCTCTATGATGTATTCCCAGATCAAGAAACTCTCCAACTAGAACTATCCCTACCCCTCATTGCAAGAAATCACTTTGATCTCTTCTCTAGCAACTATTATGCTACCCTCTCTGAGAAATTTGATCTCTTGATATCTCTCTGATGTGTTTTCCAAATTCCCATCGACCCTCCTCTTATAATATTCTCGTTGAGAACCAATGACTCAGATAAGATTTTATTCAATGGCTTAGATCATTTTGGTTTGATCCTCATCTTTTTCTAAAATTTTCACCCCCAGTTTGATTAATACCCTTTAATTATTCTAATTTCCTAAGTTTAGACTTAGGCACCCATTAAAAATAATTATTTATTTAAATAAAACTGTCTTCGGGTGGAATTTCCCAAAATTATTTCTGTGTATTGTGGAATACATGAGTCCAAGCCTCCGTACAAATGTTGAGGCTTAGAGAACATCCGATGCTACCATAAATTAATGGTTGGTTAATTTACTTACATGCCCCAAGCTTCACTCAAACTTACGTCCAACTTAAATTGGTTGAATAGACTTTTATGGATCCTCTACCTCTTTAACTCCTCAATGAGATCCAAATATTTGGGCGAAGATGAGGTCTGAGGATTAGATTCAATTGTAATTTTTCCTTAGCAGTAATTAATAAAATAAACCAAGAACAACATTCCATCACATTTGTTTTGTTTGCAAAGCTCTTAATTTTTTTTCTATCTTGATGGTTTAAAATTTCACATGCAAATCTTATTTCAAGAGGCACTTGCACGCATTGTAATCTTTTAATTTTGCAACAAGTTTAATTTTCTTGTACTTGGAAATTGGCTTACCTTTTGGTTTATTTGCATATTGTCATGAATGGTTTATTTCACTTTCAAGTACTATTATTTTGGGTTGTAAACTTAATTACATGTTGTCATCTTGGTCTAACATTTGAGTTCTTTTTGTCATCTCATTCTCACAAGTAGATTTCTAATTGTATCCTTTTGAGCAAGATAGTTTCCATGCTTTGAATTGTAAACTTGTTATATTAAAGGCATTTATAATATCTCATGCCAAAAATATATTGTTTCACTTTTTAGGATTACTTTGGCTTTCCATTTGAAATCATTTCACTTCATTTTAAGCAAATATGATTCCATTTCTTAAGAGCAATAATTTGAAGATACTGGTTGTTTATATATTTCATGCTTATCTTATGTATTGATGGTTATTGCTCATACTAGTTTTTTCTTATAAATCTTAAGAAGTAATCTATTTAACTCTAAAAACTCTCTTAGAACCTCATATCACTTTTAACTTAACTTTTCATTAGTAACCACCCCCCTTAGCTAACCTAGGAGATACCTCAAATGGAGAGAGTCGAGATTAGTGTGACAGCCCCTTCTTTGAGTTCCCTTCCACCAACCACACCTTGTGGGGTTAAAGGGTTTTCTCACTAACTTCTATGTAGGTGTAGGAAGAAGGAGAAATAAGTATTCATCAATTTAAGTCTCTATAAGAAGAATAATTTTTGCGGGTTTTCCTCTCAAGTGGGAGAGGTTTTTTCCCTTGTGAATGACCTACATTTTGAGTCTCTTATCTCTTTATTGTTTATGCATTGGTAACTCTTTGATGAAAGAAAAATACAATAATAATCTAAAGAGAAGAATCTAATATAAAAGGTAAAACGAATTCACAAATAGTTATCTATGAGATAAATCACCTAATACTTAATGCCCTAGATTTCTCCACACCCCAAGGTTTCAAGGAATTCCCACAGTTCGATTATGAGAAAACACAAGCCCTAACTTTGACTTTGAAAGATTTTGTTTAGCGTCATAGGTTAAGAGGTATTCTTGAGGTTCATTTTCACACAAAAATCAAGGAATCAATCATTATTGACCCTTTTTGTACCCTTTCTTGACATAATGAACACATTGGAGGACTTTCTCCCACGATTACTCAAAAATCCTAGGTTTCGCTTGGATTTCTTTCCAAGTCTCTCTAGTGGAACAAAAACCATATTTGGAAGAAGAATCATATTGCAAAGCCCCTACAAAGGGCTTGCCTTACTTTGGAAGTCTTGACTCTAGACATACTCATCATCAATTTAATATCCATAAGCCTAGGTCTTGACTCTCCTCTTAGGTGTTTCTAAGAGAGCTTTCATAGCTTCTCTTGAAGAGTTGAGCCTAGTTGAGCCTCTCCATTGATTCATTCATTTCAAGTGATTTCCTCCAGATCAGGACTCCTCCCATCAATGAAAATCCTTAAAGAGTAGGGGACACTAGTTTAGGTTATAGTGCATCTTTGTCCCATTGTTGTCACTTGGTATAGTATTTTCCCCTTAGGTACCCCTCCTAGGACCCTTATTATGTGGCAACAAGACTAAAACACATATACACACTAAGACATAAAAGGCATAAAATAAAATAAAGTCCAATTTACTTTATTAATGTTTAAGTTTAGTATTTAATTTGCTAGTATTGAACAAATATTTACATTACCACTAAGGTTGATCCATTTGAAGGGAAACTTTGTCACTTGGAAGGAGGATGTTTAGAGGCTCTTCTCTTATGCTCTCATTTGTTGTAGGGGTAAGTTTAAATCCTTCTTCCTGGGTCATACTACAAAGTTCCTTAGAAGGGGTTTTGATTCTATTTCATGCCATTATTGATCTTGTGGTTGAAGGATTTCCCTATGGAAGGATCCTTTTTACTGGGACCGTGCTTTCATGATTTTTCCTTGATTAGACAAGGGGTTTCTTTATCTCCTGGGTTTTATCCCATTACTCAATCCACAAAATATTGGATAATTTATTTAATATGGTTTACTTCTTGATATCATCTTTCCACTTGATCCCTCTTGACTTTGTATCCCTTGAATTATATTGGCACTAATCATATCCCTCCATCACCCTTTCATACTTTTTACCAAATCCCTTAAAATCTCCAAAAGATGTTTCAAAGGCTACCATTGACATCACCTTGTGCCCTTTTGTCTAAGACTTAGTGATTATAATAGAGAATTTACCGTTAAGTTGGAGGAAAGCTAGCCTAAAGTGAGAGAACATGTTGTTGAGGTGATAGTGGGTAATCTTCCTATATGTTCTTGTAGGATTGTGCATTGTGGATTGGGGCTTTATTCATGCACATATAAAATGGGTTGTAATAGGGTCCTCAAAAAGTTATTTCAAAATTAGTTAGAGTTCCTTTTTCAAATATTGTTAGTCGATTAGAGAATGAATGAAATAAGTGAAATACATCTATTGGAAATTTGTTAGTAACTAAGATTTGATGATATGAATGTAAACATTCTTAATTGGTCCACAAAACCATCTACTAGGGAGGTATAAGTTCTAGTTTGTTTTATCTACAAATATGTAAGTGTTGGAAAATATTCACTCATTTATCCATGAAATCAATGCAAGATATAAAACAATAGTTTAATTTGTTATGATTAAGAGAATCTTAATTTTTGTATAGGATGACTTGCATATATATTGCATGCAAAACTTTCGACCACTATATTAGCGTGGAGCACTTGTGCAAACCTTATGTACCATCACTTAACGAAAACGATGTCTTATCCAATGAAATGTTGATTTGTAAGGCATGAGAACTCTATCCCTACATGTGTACTTCTTTAATTTAACGAGTTTTGGGTCTCTACTATGGGATGTTATCTTTTCTTTGTTCATAATGATTGCACTTTTATTTTGCAGAGTCTTGGTTTTGATATTATTGTTTATGGTCCATATCATTCAATTTATGCTTTTGTAAGTGAAATAAAGGTAAATCTATCTAATTTTCCTCTTACATATCTTATGCTCTTGTTTGGTTTTGGTTCAAGAGAATATTTATATTATAATGATTGTAATGCATTTTATGGGTTGGTCAAGGCCATTTATAATATGTTGGCACTGTTAAAATTTTCATATTAGTATTTTATTCAGTTATATAAAATAAAATCATTTCAAATCCAAAGAGTTGTTTTTTATTGTAAAAGATACTTCTTATATATACAAAAAACTATTTATGTCAGCAATAATAAAGAAAAGGAAGGGCATATACAGTGATATTCACATCCTTTTCCTTAAAATGATTAAACCAACTATGAAATAAGAATAAGTGGTACAATCTAACTATTTTGCATCCTTAATCAATACTAACTTTTTTTGCAATAGTTGCATATATACCTCATGAACTCACTATTGGGCATGGAATCCCCCCAAGGCATGTTTTGGGGCTCAAAGCCCAAGTTTTGACTTGATGTTGTTGTAAAGACTCCACGAATTGAGGGCATGAAGCATGAAATGCATGATAGAGCCACAGGGTTGTCTGCCCTAGTCTTGTAATGTAATGTCGGCCTATCCATGGTTTGTGGACCATAGAATTGTACAAATAGAGTGAGGCTCTAACTGTAAAGGGGAGTAATGGAAAGAAAAAAGAGTAGTGACTAAGTGTACCTTTGGATTGTAGAGTAGGAGAAGGCTCTGCAACTGAGTGCGCAAAGGCCTAGTAAGTCCGTAGCTGAGTGTGTGGACTCCTGCAGTTGAGTGTGCAGGGTAGAGTCAAGTTTGTAACCAAGGAGGAAATTATTAATAAAGAATAAGTCTTGTTACCAATTTGTGTATTTGTTCTGGGATTAATGCATGTTTGATATAAATTGCAAATATATTGTTTATTTACTGCATGCACCTATATGAATGGTTTCTATTGTTAAGTATAACTTAAAGCATGCAAGTAGACTAAGATAGTCAACTAACATAAGGTTACTAGTAAGGACTTGGGTAATAACAACATTCGGTCCCCAAGTAGGGTTGTGCAAAGGTAGTATCTCAGGCTGCAAGGTATGGGGAAGTGCGCATAGCGACGTGCACGCAAGGTCGAACAACGGACCATTTGAACTCATTAGACATCTCCAGGGTGTGGAACCTAGTTCTAACACCTTCCCATACTACTTCGGGTGAGACCTCAGTCTGCACTTCACGGACTGTTACCAAAAGGGCCAGTAGTACTAGCATTTGTTTGGCTAAATCAACTCTCAACCTCGGTCAGGCCCCAATAATCCAACAAATGATTCCGTTGTCAGGACCAGGATTTGCATAAGAGATGTATAATGTCATGTCATTGGTATTCGACAAATAAAGAAATTAAAAAGTGGTTGGACAAAAATATTCATGAGTTTGCGGTGCAAGAAAACAAGAATCCGTGAGTATCGAAGGAAGAGTGGTTAGGGCGCTACTTATATACTGAAATCCATGAAATTTTCTTTGCATCCTTCCCCTCTGAGTTGTATGAGTGGATAGTGAAGTTAGCAGATAGTTAGGGATGGTATAGGCTCAACAAACCAATCATGTGGACTCCAGAGTTGTTGCGCAGACTAGAAGCATCAGAAGATAAGATTGTGTGCGCTGTGGACCATTGGCTCGATCAGATTATAGGAGGGTTTATCATCGAGTTTGCAGTAGATACTTCAATCAGTTACAGGGAGGCAGAACAATGCTTCCTCAAAGGGTCACAAGGTAAGTTAAATCTTTGAACACTTGGATTAAAATGCTACTGTGTGAAAAGTGGGTTATGCAAATAAATTGATGTTTGGGGATACGCAAAGTGGGAGGATCTATAGAAATGAAGGTAGCGCAGAGATAGAAAATAGCCCCTTGATTTCACCTCCATGGGAGAGTGAGGAGGAGTTCATGAAAGTTTCACCAAGAAGTGTGATTAGTCTAATAAGGCAATGAATTCCGCGCATACCACCCCCTCCCACACCGCCACTAGTTTCACCATCTTCACTCCCATATTTGACCACACCACCTCCACCACCACCACAATTCAATATGGAAAACACGATAAAGTTGTCAGTGTTCAAAGGAGTAGGGAACAAGGATCCAGACTAATTTTGGTTTATGGTAAAGGTTGTATGGGAAGCGCAGGGATTCATGGATGACAATTTAAAGAAAGCAACGTTAGTTAACGCTTTGCAAGATCGCGCACTAACGTGGTACATTAAGCATTCCAACAACAATCTAAATGCAGGGATCACGGATATCCAAGCCACACTAAACATGGAACTTAGCAGGCCAAAATTAGAGACGCAGTCGATTATTGGGTTTAAGGAAATCACGATGATTCCATGGATGGATCAGAGACTGAAGGGTATAATTTGTGAAGCCAACATTACCTTAATGGATGGGCAACACCATGCATGGTTTGTAGCATCACTAATGCCGCATCTAAGGACCGCGCTGTCATAGTAGAAGCTATCCACTCAAGTAGAAGCTTTGGAGATTGCGATGAGACTGCACGGGACCCCAATACGAGATCCTAACTTGTGAGTGCTGGCTAGCGGAGGTCCCGCATAACAGTTTTGGGTTTGATAGCCTAGAAATTAGGATAAAAATATTGTAAACCTCTGAAATATGCGGAGCGCAAAATGTAAAAGATCGATTCAAAGGGTTGTTCACGTGAAAAATAATATAAAATAATAGGAAGTAAGTCAGTCCATGGACCATAGATAGGTATAAATAAAGCACGACCCTATGAGGGAAAGGCATTTCCTTTGGGTATGATCTTGGAGCTACATTGTAATGGTTTATTAGAAGTAGTCTGAAAGAATCTGTAAGTCTGAGTCGAGGGTTTGGGTAGAGGGTAGAGGCTCTGCAGCTATGTGCACAGAGGCTTGGAAGAGCCTGTAACTGTGTGCGCAGACCCCTGCAGCTGAGTGCACAGGGCGGATCTGGGATGTACTGGTGATAATTGGAATTAAAACATAAGTTTCTTCTGAGAATTTTGTGTGAACTCTGAATTATTGCGAATCTAGCATTGTGTATGATTAATAAGACTATTTTGATCTATGCGCACATGATTGCTTATTGAGAACTTGTGAATCTGGGTTTAATCGTAATACATGAACTAAATAAATCTAATAAACGTTTTCTTCAATATCAATCTAAAATATATTCGATTTGCAATACTTCATCCAATAGATTAGATTTGCGGACTGCGCGCTAATAGACACTAAGAAGTATTCCGGATATGTGTGAATACAGAGCAACACGAGGCTACAAAAGGTACGAAAAAACTCTAGACCACATCTAGACATCCCAAGGGTGTGAAAACTTGGTTCCAACACCCTCCCTTGCTACATCGGGTGAGACCTCACAGGTTGTCGCCGAAAGGGCCAGTAGCTGCGAGATTTTCTTAGCTAAATAATTCTTCTGAACCTAGGTTAAGCCCATATAAGCCAACAAATGGTTCCATTGCTGGGACTGGGATCTGCCTAAGGGGTGTCTAGTGTGCAACGTGGGGACGTTATAAAGAAGACTGTTGAAGGATCAAAGGGATCAAGGGTAACTATGGTGAGCGCAATTCAGTTACTGGTATTCAAAGGAGCATGAGTTGAAGACTCGGATCAATTCTGGTTTGTGCTAACATTAGTATGGAACACGTAGCAAATCGCGAATGATAATATTAGAAAAGCTACCTTAGTTAGCATGTTGCAGGGCCAAGCACTAAGATGGTACATAAAATATTCAAGCAAGCACCCAACGGTAGGGACAACAAAAATTCAGACTGAATTGAAGGAGTTTAGTCAGGCGAAGTCAGAAACACAGTTGATTATAGGGTTCAAAGAAATTGTGATGATGCCTGGAGAAACCCTGTGGGACTTGGACCAAAGACTGAAGAGTACTATTCGCAAGGATAACATGACATTGACATATGCACAACATGCACTTGGTTTATGGCATCCTTAACACCACATCTAAGGGCAACTCTATCACAACAGAAGATCTCAACCCAGGCCGAAGCGCTAGAGACAACAATCAAGTTACATGAAACTCCATTGCAAGACCTTGGGTTGGGAGTTTAGCAAATCCAAGAGCAGATCGAAGATTTTTGTCTTGAAATGAAGAAACTTAAACAAGAATAGATACCGCAAGCAAAAATTCAGGAGGAAGTATGGTGTATAAAGTGCAAAAGCCAAGGACACAATAATGATCACTGCCTAGTCGTAGTAAATTTTATGGCAACGGGGGGACCAATGCTATTGCGACCAGAGGCACTGACAGGACCAAGCACCATAGCCCTGCTCTAGTGCGCAATCTGTCAGGTGGGAGGAAAGAACAACACTGATAACTGTCATCTATTACCAAAATACAACCAGACCCCCCAACAACTATTCTACAACTTTTGCAGGTCATTGGGCCACGAGGAAAGAGACTATCATAGCTACCAATCGTTAATGGACCAGTCACCTGCCTACAGAATTCAGACTGAGGTGCGAGGTCAGGATCCAACAGCGATGATCGTGCATAGTGGGTTCTAGGGTCATGGACGAGGACAAAGCAGAATGGGGCCAGGAAGGGGTCATGGGCAGCTAATCTACTACAACTACAGAGGACCCGGACATTATGTGCAAGATCGCACCAACCCAACTATCATTTCATGCAGTTATTGTGAGTAGTTTAATCATGAGCTAATAGATTTTCCTACACTGATAGTGCAAATTCGTGAAAGAAAAGCAATGCAACCAACAACGAACTAGAATGTGCAAATGATGAGGTTTGAACCCCGTGAGAAGATCCCAAGGTCAACATGGTTTTGGGGAGTGGCATGGCCACAAGAATTGATGGACAAAAATCAAGGGGCGATAAGGAGATATATCGGGAAGCTTGGGAGAGCTTCACGAAGGTCTCTACTTGAGGTAATAGGGATCAACCCATGTTAGACAAGGATCCCTCGATGATAACTACCTTTTGAGAGACATGTATAAAATTGCTTTGTGACAATGGGGTGGTTAAAGGCTTACAGGAGTTGATAAATAGATGCGTAGGATGGAGTGAACCTCGCGTCATTTGAAAGTTGGGAAGACATGCATCACGGACAGGAAGGGAAATGCAATTAACAACGCAGATCGGAGATTACGAGATGGACCAGGTCATTTTGGATTTGGGCTCATATACCAACATATTGCCGAAATAGGTGTGGAAGCGCATGGGTAAGCCTACACTACAATGGTCCCCTATCCAATTATGGATGGCAAATAAACAGAAGGTGTTGCCCATGGGAAGGCTGCAAGGGGTTACGGTAGACCTTGATGGCGCAAGTACCCACACTGATTCGAATTTAGACAGGAACGCAATAAAATACAGAGATAACCATAAAGACAGATATGCAGAAAAAATAATACTTCATTTCATTATTGTAAAATACTAGAATATGCTTACAAATAGAAATGGAAATAAACCATCTAGGGTGATGGTAGCTTATCTTTGAGAAGCGATGTGGCAGCTACATGCCTCTCAACTGTGTTATAAGAAGACTCGAAGGCCTATTTATTTTTGAGAAACAATGGAAAACCCTTCATATTCCAAAACCTAACCCTAGAAGATGAAATGCCAAATTGTGGGCCCCATTTTTGGGTAAGTTGGTACATCAACTTCCTGGGGTCACGAATTGGTCATACTATCTTCGTTTGACATGCATGATAGCCCACTGGAAATATCTCTCCGAGGACTATGACAGAAAAGATGACTTTTTGATAGAAAAATCGCAAGCTGCTAGATTTCCCACAAAACGTCGTTTAGGGCCTCAAAATGGCTCCAGAAGTTTAGGACCCAAAAAACTGCTAAAAATAGTAAACTATGATATAATTAAGGAAACTGAAAAAACTGAAAGAGACAGTTGTGGGGGTCCAAATGGGATAGGTGGGTGGCCACCAACATCCACCTGGATCATTCCTCCCCCCTTAGGAAGCAATGGTCTCCATTGCGTTGAGTTCTTCCCTGAGATGAGGAAGCTTCTGCTGAGCTGGGTCTTTGATGAGCTATTTTGCAATCTCTAATGTGTACAGATATGGTGGGAAGCATGGTTGACGACGGTCGACATTGAACACTCGATGCAAGTGAAGGAATGGAGGAATGTTGTGCTTCAAATCTTTGTTGCTCGTAGCCTTGTTACTAGTGTAAGGACCATGTCAGAGTGGTCTAAGTTTCTGATGGGTTCTGGTAAGGCGTTCTCTCTACAGACGCCACCAAAATTTGTCACCCACCTGAAACTTGTGTGGTACCCCTGTGGATGAAGAGAAGTTTTTCCTGTGTTCTATCATGATCGTATCCCTTTGTTGCTACTGTTTCATGGAGGAACCCTTTGCGGGGGTCATGGATGTAGCAATGATCTTCCCCTTACTTTGGGAGTGAACCAGAGAGAAAATAAATTTCCTAGTCTAGGAGATGAGCTTGCTTCCTTTCTTGGCAGTGATCAAAGAGGTGGTGGTAGGTGGGGCTACCTCTAGTATCCTATATAATGAATTATCCAAATAAATAATGACAGTGTGAGGCCTTGACTCATACACAACATGTCGCCTCCACAAGTATGGCTAGCCTAATAGTACATCGCAAACATCCAGAGTTGTAACATCACACAATACCTCATTTGTGAAGGGCTTGATGCTGTAGGGAAGGTGGCACTGTTGGTGAACTTTGAGATCTCGTCCTTTGTGAAGCCACCTGATACTGTACGGCTGTGGGTGTGGTGTAGTCGGTAGGCCCAATCACTTCATGACCTCTGCTGAAACGAGGTTCTTTTGGCTCCCACTGTCAACAATGAATTGTAGCGGTGAACCCTTCGCCCACATTTGTGAGTGGAAAAGGTGCTCCCCCTCCTCTGGGTCTTCAGGCTCATTCTCCTGGATCTTGGTGGTGGCAATAGTGGCGTTGGGCTCCGCATCAATGCTCTGCTTCCCTTTTCCATTCCCCTTGTCGAGTTCTGGTTCAGGGTCAGAACATTCATTTGATTCGGTAGCCTTCAACTCGGCCACCAACGACTACTTGGTCCGACACTCACTTGTGTTATGAGTGGGAATCTTGTGGAACTCACACCACTTTCCTGTATCCTTCTTCGGCTTTGTGGTGTTGTTCTTTTCTTGTAGCTTTGACGGGTTGTCTTGGGTCACCCCGCCTTGGTTTTGTCCTTTGGGCTTCAGATTTGTAGATCCAAAGTCTCGCTTCTTCTGTTTGAAGTTTTGCTTGATTTTGACAGCATATCGGTATGCTGTGCCGAGTGAGGAGATGTTCAAGAACTCATCTCTTCCTGGATGTATCTGTGTCAGTAGCCATGGTATTTGAGTACCAGATGCAGCTCAAAATTTTTGATACCAACTGTATGCGAAGGGTATGAAAAATGTTTGTGAACTCCAGCACATCTTGGTCTCATCCCTACTACAGTGTGGTCCATTTGATGTATTTGTCCTCATAGCTTTTGACAGGGTAGTACTGCTCCTTGATGGCATCCAGAAAGTCATTCCAAGTGGGTGCGGCTAAAAATAGTGAGCCTATACTTTCATCCTTCTGCTCGTAATAGGTTTCCCACCAGTCCTTGACGTGGGGGGCTGCTTTGAGAAGAGTGAAAACAATCTTTTCTCGACTTGAAAATTCATGAACAGAAAAATACCCATCTAGTAGATTTAACCATTTATCTATGGCATCTGCATCTATTTGACCCTCGAAGATGGGGATTTCAAAATTAACTTGTACCTTAAACGGTGTGGCATTCCCAGAGTAGCTATTGGAAGCCGATGCATTGCGTCTGGGTAGCCGCTCAATGATCTGCGCAAAGCTATCCATCATCGCGTTCCTTTGCTACTCGAGGGCTTATTCGAGCAATATTTTGATAGGATCTCCTACCCCCTCATCTTTCTTCTCATCTGCCATGGGAGGTCATCGAGATTTGCGATGCTGGTCATGCAAAGGTTCGACCAGTTCAAGCCCTAACTGCTTATATCCCTACCTCGTTGGGGACATGCAAAGAAAAACAGAGAAAAAGCAGATCGCTCTGATACCACTGATCCGAATTTAAATAGGAACGCAATAAAATACAGAGATAACCATAAAGACAAATATGCAGCGGAAATAATACTTCATTCCATTACTGTAAAATACTGAAATATTCTTACAAACAGAAATGGAAATAAATCAGCTAGGGTGATGGTAGCTTATCTCTGAGAAGAGATGTGGCAGCTACATGCCTCTCAACTGTGTTACAATGAGGCTTTAAGGCCTCTTTATTGTTGAGAAACAATGGAAAACCCTTCACATTCCAAAACCTAACCCTAGAAGATGAAACGCCAAATTGTGGGCCCCGTTTTTGGGTAAGTTGGTACATCAACTTCCTAGGGTCATGAATTGGTCATATTATCTCCGTTTGACGCACATGATAGCTCGTTGGAAATATCTCTTTGAGGACTACGATGGAAAAGAAAATTTTTTGACAAAAATTGCTAGCTGGTAGATTTCCCAAAAAATGTCGTTTAGGGCCTCAAAATGGCTCCAGAAGTTTAGGACTCGAAAAACTACTAAAAATAGTAAATTGTGCTATAATTAAGGAAACTGAAAAAATTGAAAGAGACAGTTGTGGGGGTCCAAATGGGATAGATGGGTGGCCACCAACATTCACCTAGATCACACATGGACTTTGAAGTTATTGAGCTCATGGATGAAAGTACACCCTATCCTGTATTGTTAGGAATAGATTGGGCCACTGACATGAACAGAGTTATTAGTCTAAAGAAGCAAACAATGATATTTGAAACAAAGGCACTTTGTGTCATCATTATGCTAGATTTGGCTGAAGGACTGTGCTACATCGAACTAGTGCACGATAGAGAACGTGATGATGCCGTAGATTGTAGCTACAAAATGTCTGCCCAAGAGTGAGGATGGGTCAAGACATCGGAGGATAGAAGAATATCATGGGTTGATGAAGAATCCTGCACTTTTGATTCAGATGAGGAAGACGAGCGGTGGCACAATAGGTTGAATGGAGTAACCACACTACACTACAACATGGTGATGAAATCACTTTACTGCGTAAGGACCTAGGATCACGAATTGTTGAAGTATGATGGGTTGACAATGATAGATGAATTCTTGACCAAATTTGAAATCGCAATACCAAAGAACCAAAGGTTTGATGCGATGAGATGGGCACTATGCATGATGCCTACACGATGGTGGAGCACACATGAAGGGATGTTCGAAGATTGGCGCGCTTATCGGCGCATGATGAAGATCAAATTTGGGAAGCCGAAAGTACGCATAGAGGAGAAATGCGATGGATGTGATGATCCATGCATGCACCTGACCAGGTGGATCAAAGCCTATGGAGAGGAACCTGAAGCAAAATAGGTGCACTTATTTTATCACACCCTGGACGTCATTCCCAGAAAATGGTATACGGAAGCAGAGCTTTGGCACGACACAAGGGAGTGGGATATCTTGCATGCAGGGTTTTTGTCAACATTCCTTTTGAAGATCAACGGATGGATCCCGTGGATGAAGCGTTACAACTGGTAAAGGCTGCCATATTCAAGACACTGTTAGAACCAGAGGAAACTATGCAACCTGACTGGTCGCGGCAGCTGAGGCAGGCCCTCGAATGTTATACTATCCAGGCAGAAGATGATGAGGATGATCCATGAAACATCAATATTCCGGAATCAGAGGAGAGCTCGGAGGTGCGTGGTCTCGAAATCGAAGATCCAATTATCACAGTGCCATTTAAAATGAAACAAGTTAATATTGGAACTAAAGAAGAGCCGAAGTATGCAACACTCGAGGACTATTGGGATGATGCCACAGTGGATAAGGTTGTTGAATTTCTTCAAGAATACTGATATTTGTTCCCAACGAAGATCACATAGCTAAAAGGGATCCTAGGAGACTTAGGAATGATGAAGATATCATTAAAGCTAGACAAAAAACTAGTGAAGCAACAACCCTACTGATTGAATCCAAAATATAAAGCAAAGGTCCATGAAGAATTGGACAAGATGCAGGCAGCAGGGATCATTCAACTAGTCGAGGAGTCCGACTGAGTAATTCCAATGGTTGTGCAGGAGAAGAAACAGAAGGGTGAGATTCACATCTACGTGGATCTCAGGAAGCTCAATGATGCCTATGTAATTGATCCATGTCCAACACCATTTACAGATAAGGTGCCAGAAAATGTGGGGGACCAGGAAGCCTACTCCTTTATTGATGGGTTCTCAAGATACCACCAAATCAAGATCGCAACAGAGAATAGGAGTAAGACAACGTTTGCTACTGAATGGGGTTGCTTTCAGTACATAGTGATGCCCTTCAGACTGAAGAATGCGCTAGCAATATTTTCACGAATAGTAGTCACAGCATTTAAAGAATTTATCCACAAGCTCTTGGAAGTCTATCTTGATGACTGGACTATGTTTGGATTGGTTAAGAAGCACGTAGCAAGCTTATGGTTGATGCTCGATGCTTTCCCCTCACATCAGATTGCGCTAAACTTGAAGAAGTGTAGTTTCCTTGTCCCATTCGAGAACCTGCTGGGCCATGTGGTTTATAAACAAGGCTTGATGGTGGATCCAGAAAAGATCAATGTCATACTTAATCTGCAAGTGCCGCGAAGTGTCAAGCAATTACGTGGCACACTAGAACACAGGGCTACTATCAAAAGTTCAACAAAATCTACGCTCAGATCACGACTCCGATGGAATAGTTATTGAAGAAGGACACTACTTATTGTTGGAATGAGGAATGTAACAAAATTCTAGAGACGCTTAAGGAAAATATGGCATCGACCCCTATATTGGTCTTTTCAAAATGGGACGTCGAATTTCATGTGCATGTTGACGCGTCATGTATCGCATTAGGGGTGGTACTTACTCAACTAGGAGCAGAGGGAATTGACCATCTGATTGCATTCGCAAGTCACCGGTTTTTGATAGTTGAGAAGAATTACTCCACTACTTAGTGCGAGGGATTAGCGATGGTATACGTGCTTCAAAAATTCTGCCACTATCTGCTTGGAGGTCACTTTAAGATGTACACTGATCACTTGGCATTAAAACGCTGATTTGGATTTAAATAGGAATGGAACAAAATACCAAGATAACCATATACACAAAGATGTAGTGGAAATAATGCGTCATTTCATTAAAGGAAAATACTGAAATATGCTTACAACCAGAATTGGAAATAAACCAGCTAGGGTGATGGTAGCCTATCTCTGAGAAGAGATGTGGTGGCTACATGCCTTTGAACTATGTTACAATGAGGCTCGAATGCCTATTTATTGTTGAGAAACAATGGAAACCCCTTAACATCCCAAAACCTAACCCTAGAAGATGAAATGCCAAATTGTGGGCCTCGTTTGGGTAAGTTGGTACATCAATTGCCTAGGGTTGTAACTTTGGCATACGATCTCTATTTGATGCATACAATAGCTCGTTAGAAAGATATATCCGAGAAATACCATTTTGAGAAGAGAAACATCAATCCATGGACCCATGTTGCCCCCAGATGTCCCAAAAGACATCGTTTAGGTCCTCAAAACGACTCCGGAAGTTCAGGACCTGAAAAACTACTAAAAATAGTAAATTGTGTTGCAATTACGGAAACTGAAAAACTGAAAGAGACATTTGTGGGGGGTCCAAATGGGATAGGTGGGTGGCCACCAACATCCACCTAGATCATTCCTCCCCCCTTAGGAAGCAATGGTACCCATTGCATTGATTTCCTCCATCTGCTGAACTTGGTCCCTGGTGAGCTATTTTGCAATCTCTGAGGTGTCCAGTAATGGTGGGAAGCATGGCCGACGACGGTCCACATTGAACACTTGGTGCAAGTGAAGGAATGGAGGAATGTTGTGCTTCAAAGAATTATTGCCCGTGGCCTTGGTACTGGTGTAAGGACCATGTTGGAGTGGTTTGAGTTTCTGATGAGTTCTGGTAAGGCGTTCTATTTGCAGATGTAACCAAACTTTGTCACCCGCCTGAAACGTTTGCGGGGATCATGGTCACAATCTTCCCCTTACTTTGGGAGTGAACCAGATAGATGAATTTCCTAGTCTGGGAGATGAGCTTGCTGCATTTCTTGGTAGTGATCAAAGAGGTGGTGGTAGGTGGGGCTACCTCCGATATCTTGTATAATGAATTACACAAAGAAATAATGACAGCATGAGGCCTTGACTCATACGCATCATGTTGCCTCCACAAGTATGGTTGGTCTAATAGTACATCACAAACATCCAGAGGTGTAACATCACACAATACCTCATCTATGAATGGCTTGATGCTATAGGGAAGGCAGCACTTTGGGCGAACTTTGAGATCTCGTCCTTCATGAAGCCACCAGAACTGTATGGTTGCAGGTGTGGTGTAGTCGGTAGGCCCAACCACTTCACGACCTCTGCTGAAACAAGGTTCTTTTGGCTGCCACTATCGCAATGAATTGGAACGGAAAACCCTTCACTCACATATGTGAGTTGAAAATATGCTACCCCTCCTCTGGGTCTTCGAGCTCATTCTTCTAGATCTTGGTAGTGGCAACAGTAGCACTGGGATCTGCATCAATGATCTGCTTCCCTTTTCCATTCCCCTTGTTGGGTTTTGACTCAGGGTCAGAACATGCATCTGATTCGGAAGCCTTCAACTTGGCCACCAGTGACTGCTTGGTCCGACACTCACTTGAGTTATGAGTGGGACTCTTGTGGAAATCACACCACTTTCCTGTGTCCTTCTTTGGCTTTGTGGTGTTTTTCTTTTCTTGTGGCTTCGACGGGTTGTATTAGGTCACCCTGCCTTGGCTTTGTCCTTTGGGCTTTGGATTTGCAGATCCAAAGTCTCGCTTCTTTTGTTTGAACTTTTGCTCGATTTTGATAGTGTATTGGTACGTCGTGCCGAGCGAGGAGATGTTCAGGAACTCAATCTCTTCCTGGATGTATTTGTGTAGATAGTCGAGGTATTTGAGTACCAAATGTAGCTCAAAGTCCTTGATACCCAACTATGTGCAAAGGGTATGAAAACTGTTTGTGAACTCTGGTACATCTTGGTCCTACCCCTGCCGCGGTGTGGTCCATCTGATGTATTTTTCCTCATAGCTTATGATAGGGTAGTACTGCTCCTCGACTACATCCCAGAATGAATCCCAAGTGCGTGTGGCTGAAAATAGTGAGCCCTTATTTTCATCCTTCTGCTTGTAGTAGGTTTCCCACTAGTCCTTGACGTGAGGGGTTGCTTTGAGAAGAGCGAAAACAATCTTTTCTCGACTTGAAAATTCATGAACAAAAAAATACCCATCTAGCATATTTAACCATTTATCTACAACATCTGCATCTATTTCACCCTCAAATATGGGGATTTCAAAATTGACTTGTACCTTAAATGGTGTGACATTTCCAGAGTAGCTGTTGGAAGCCAATGCGTCGCCTCTGGGTAGTTGCTGAAGGATCTAGGCAAAGTTGTCCATCATCACATTCCTTTGTCACCTGAGGGCTTCTTCGAGCA
The DNA here is from genome assembly GCA_000404065.3 of Pinus taeda. Lineage (NCBI taxonomy): Eukaryota > Viridiplantae > Streptophyta > Pinopsida > Pinales > Pinaceae > Pinus > Pinus taeda. The sequence goes on along the minus strand of APFE031247372.1, from coordinate 76,330 downwards.
AGATTTTGATAGGACCTCCTTCTCCCTCATCTTTCTTTTCATCGGCCATGGGAGGCCATTGGGTTTTTTGAGCCTGGTCTTGTAAAGGTTCGACCAGTTCAAGCCCTAACTCTTTATATCCCAACCTCGTTGGGGACATGCAAAAAAAAAAATTAGAGAAAAATAAGACCCCTTTGATACCACTGATCTGGATTTAAACAGGAACACAAAAAAATACCAAGATGACCATATACATAAAGATTCAATGGAAATAATGCTTCATTTCATTAATGCAAAATAGTGAAATATGGTTACAACTAGAATTGGAAATAAACTACCTAGGGTGATGGTAGCTTATCTCTGAGAAGAGATGTGGTGGCTACATGCCTCTGAACTGTATTACAATGAGGCTCAAAGGCCTATTTATTGTTTAGAAACAATGGAAAACCCTTAACATCCCAAAGCCTAACCCTAGAAGATGAAACGCCAAATTGTGGGCCCCGTTTGGGTAAATTGGTACATCAATTTCCGAGGGTCGTAACTTTGGCATAAGATCTCCATTTGATGCGTACAATAGCTCATTAGAAAGATCTATCCAAGCACTACCACTTTGGGAAGGGCAACATCGGTCCATGGACCCATGTTGCCCTGGAATTTCCCAAAAAACGTTGTTTAGGGCCTCAAAACGACTCTAGAAGTTCAGGACTTGAAAAACTGCTAAAAATAGTAAATTGTGTTACAATTACGAAAACTGAAAAACTGAAAGAGACAGTTGTGGGGGTCCAAATGGGATAGGTGGGTGGCCACCAACATCCACCTAGATCAAATACCTAGTGAATAAGCCTATGTTGGGGGGGCGTATCTATAGATGGTTACTATTATTCCAGGAGTATGACTTTGAGGTCTTCGTCAAACTAGGACATCTAAATGCAGGCCCAGATCACCTGTCCCAAATTGAGAATGGCGAAGAACCCACCAATTTAGAAGATGGACTACTAGATGCTCAACTATATCCGGTGCACATAGTGGATGGTCACTTTGAAGATATAATCCATTTCTTAACTACAAGAATCACGCTGCGGGGATACTCTGTTCAACAGAAGAAAGAATTGGTGATATGCACAACAGACTTCACTGTGATTATAGGACACCTCTACATAATGGGTAATGATGAGATATTGCGTCGATATGTCTCAAAGTTTGAGTGAGGATAGATCTTGGTCGAAGAACATGGGGGAGTTGCTGGCGGACATTATGCGGGTTGTGCCACAACCTAGAAGATCCTTCATGCATGATTATGGTGGCCTACTCTACATCAGGATTCGAAAGCACACTGTCGAGCCTGCAACGTATGTCAAGGGACGGAGAAACCATCGCAGAGAGATGAAATGCCACTCTAGCCACAGATTTTTCTACAGCCCTTTGAGAAGTGGGCAATCAACTTCGTAGGACCTATCGAGTCGCAAGGGAAAATGGGTACGCGCTATATTATCACCGTGACAGAGTATTTGACCCAATGGGCCGAAGCACAACCAGTTAAGGATTGCACGACTATAATAGCTACGAAGTTTTTGTTCAAGAACATACCAACAAGGTTTGGATGTCCAAAAATTCTCATGAGCGACTGAGGAACACATTTTTTGAATGAAACAATCAACGAACACACTGAGGAATTCCAGATTTATCACCAACAAAATACGTCATACCACCCGAAAGTGAATGGGACCATTGAGGCATTCAATAAAATCTTAGGGACCGCATTGACCAAGGTCTGTAATTTGTGACGAAATGACTGGGACTTACACATCCCTGCTATGCTATGGGCATACCAAACTACATGCAAGAAGTTGACCGGCCAGACCCCTTTTCGGTTAGTCTATGGCAAGGAGGCCATTACGCCTATGGAATATATTGTACCTAGTCTGTGGATCGTGACAATCACAGGTATGGTAGACCATGGGGCTTTGTAGGAAAGGCTCGCGCAACTCGAAGAATTGGAGGAGGAACGTTTTTTGGTTGGATTCCATCATCAAGTACAAAAACAACATGAAAAAGCATGGCATGATCTCCATATCAAGGTGCCCACTTTCAAGGAGAATGATCTAATCTTGCTATATGATAGTAAATTCAAGAAATTCCCTAGCAAACTCTGAATGCATTGGTTGGGACCCTATGTCATCAAAGAAGTTACCGATGGGGGCATGGTTCAGCTTGCCAAACTCAATGGGGATCCCTTCCCAGGTTGAGTGAATGGCAGTCACCTGAAGCTCTATATGGGCAGGTTGGCCGCCTGGCTAACTATTCGAGGGAAAATCTCACCACTCTAGCTAGTTGAAAGAGATCATAGGACGATAAAGCAGTCTGGGGGAAAGAGGCGCTAGTGCCAAGATATGTGTTCATCTGGCTCATCATCAAGATCGAGGTTGTGTGGTCAGAAGCACGTTATTGCATTGCTCCGACCAGAGGTGATAGTTCATGTCACTATTCATGAAACGATGTCTGCATTATGGTGAAAGTGAGTTGGCAGTGGGCAATTAAGAGGAGTATGAGCTAGACATGGCACAAGCTGCCACAAAATTTCCACGGGGACGCTGGAACAGGCAAGAATCAAAGAATTTGAAATTCAAATCGCTTATAAATCATTGAGAGGCATCCACTGGGTGAACTATACTTCTGCGAAGTGTATGTTAAGTATTGATATGGATCTGGTTAGTATCTCTGCACAAGGAATAAGCCCGAGGGTGGTGATATGGCCGATGGAGCAGCGAGACTATCTAAGGAGCATGGTGTTGACAGTCGCAGGCATTCCGTAGCCTGCTGCCTCGATAGTATGGGATGTACCAAAAAAGGAGAGACACAAAGCAGAATTGGTCCAGATGCCATCACCCTGCCTATGGGTAGGTTGGCAAACCATAACCATTCAACAAAAGAATGGAAACACAGAGACCACAGGTGGAAATGAAGTTACTAAGGCATCTCTGAAAGACCTTTAGGAATGGGATCTTATGGATAATAGCAACAGTCTTGCAAAATTACAACACAAGCTACAGTAGACAGGGAAAAGAGCGGATACAAAGGTTGGAAGTGGATGTAGTGGTACAAGGAGGTCCTATACATGGCTCCCCTACTCGAGCTAAAATCTGATGGGGCGGTGTTTAGTGTTAACCAAGCAGTGTAGAATGAGCATCATCGGTCGCAGAAGTGGTAAAAACATTGAAGTAGGATCTGGATGAAGCGTTGTAGGAGACAATGAAGAAGTAGTAGGAAGACAAGCATCACTCAGAGAGAGGTGAACCACAAAGCCACAACAGTGCGTCTCGCCACACCAACGAGTGACTTGAGACGAGTCACGATAATTGTGTTGGGGGACTATTGGGTAGCGGAGGTCCCGTGTAACAGTTCTAGGTTTGATAACCTAGAAATTAGGATAAAAATATTGTAAACCTCTGAAATATGCATAGCGCGAAATGTAAAAGACCGAGTCAAAGGGTTGTCCACTCGAAAAATAATATAAAATAATAGGAAGTAAGTCAGTCTGTGGACAAAACATAGGTATAAATAGAGTGTGACTCTATGAGGGAAAGGCAGTTCCTTTGGGTACGATCTTGGAGCTAAACTATAATGGGTTGTTAGAAGTAGTCTGAAAGCATCTGTAAGTCTGGGTCGAGGGTTTGGGTAGAGGATAGAGGCTCTGCAACTATGTGTGGAAAGGCCTGGAAGAGTCCGCAGTTGTGCGCGTGGACCTTTGCAGCTGAGTGCGTAGGATGGATCTTGATGTACTGGTGATAAGTGGAATTAAAATATAAGTTTCTTCTGAGAATTTTGTGTGAACTCTGAATTATCGCGAATCTAGCATTGTGTATGATTAATAAGACTATTTTGATCTATGCACATATGATTTCTTACTGAGCACTTGTGAATCTGGGTTTTATCGTAATACATGAACTCAATAAATCTGATAAATGTTTGCTTAAATACCAATATAAAATAGATTCGATTTGCAATACTTCATCCAATAGATTAGATCTATGGACTACGCGCTAATAGACAGTAAGATGTATTCGGGATCTACATGAATACAAAGTAGCGGGAGGCTGCAGAAAGTGCACAAAACCTCTAGACCACATCTAGACATCCCAAGGGTGCGAAAACCGGGTTCCAACACCCTCCCTTGCTATCTTGGGTGAGACCTCAGTCCATGGTTCACAGGCTGTTGCAGAAGGGGCTGATAGTTGTATGATTTTCTTAGCTAAATAATTTTTTTGAACCTGGGTCAGGCCCATATAAGCCAACAGGGAGTGTAACAAATCCACACATAGTTGAAAAACTTATGTCTTGAGATGGAGTTTTAAGCAAGACAGGACGGCTAGCCTAGAAGTGCGCAAGGAAGTATGGTGCATAAAGTGCAAAGGCCAGGGACATGACAAGGACCATTGTCCAGTCTTCGTGAACTACTTGGCGGGAGGAGGACCAATGCCATTGAGACTAGAGACACAATCAGGACTGAGCGTAGTCCTTGTATTATGTTTCGCAATTTGTCAAATAGGATGGAATCATGCTACAAACAACTACCACCTACTACAGAAGTATATGCAGATGTCCCAATGTTTGTTATGTAATTTCTGCAAGTCAGTAGCTCACGATGAGCGTAACTGTAGGAATTATGAACTGATGATGGATCAAACTCCTACCTATTGAGTTTGGACTGAAACATGAGCCCTCAATCAAAATGCAGGGATGGCGCACACTGGATTTGAGGGGTATGAATGAGGTTGAGGTGGAATGGGACTAGGAAGGGGTCACAAACAACTGATTTATTACAATTGCGAAGGGTCATGGCATTATTCTCATGATTGTACAAATCTGATGAGAGCATCATGTTTATATTGTACCCAGTTTGATCGTGAGACAGAGGACTGCCCCACATTGATAGTGAGGTTGCGTGATAAAGGAACACTCCAACCTCCCCCAACTTAGAACCTACAAATGATGAGGTCTGAGTTGCGCAAAGAGGATCCAAATGTAAACATCCTGTTCTGAAGTAGTATCATTACAAGAGATGACAAGGGCAAGCAGCACAAAGAGAGTGCCTAGGTTCACAAGGCTCCAACAAAGGAACCATAGTTTGATTTGGAGCACGTGAAGGAGACATTCATGGAAGCTAAGAAGAGCTTCACAGAGGCCTCCCATTTAGGTAGTAAAGACAAACTAGAATTGGAGATGGACCCCTCAATGCTCACTACCTGTTTGGAGACATGCATGAAGTTGTTGCGCAACAACAAAGCGATGAAGGGACTGCAAGAATTCATCACTAGATGTGCTGGACCAGGAGAACTGCTCATAGTTCAGAAGCTGAGAAAGAACACATCGCAAATAGGTAGGGGGATGAGATTGACTATGCAAATTAGGGAATATGAAACGGATCAAGTGATTTTGGATCTAGGATCGAACGCGAATGTCCTACCATAACCGACATGGGAGTGCATGGGCAGACCCACATTGCAATGATCTCCCATTCAATTGCAAATGGTGAATAAGAAAAATATCCTACCAATAGGAAGATTGTAGGGAATAATGGTGGATATCGAAGGTGCGAGGGCGCTTGTAGATTTCGAAGTGATAGAGATTGTTGATGACATCAATCCTTATCCTACACTACTAGGAATCGACTGGGCCACTGACATGAACAATGCGATAAATCTAAAGAAGCGCAAGATGACTTTTGAGAAAAATTCACTGCATGTGGTGGTACATTTATACCCTATGGAAGTATCTCGCTACACAGAGCCGGTGTGTGACTATGATAGTGATGATGATCTAGACTGTATCTACAAGATAACTGTATGGGAGTAGGACTAGGTGAATCCAATAGTGGATGGAAGGATTTAATGGGAGCATGACAGCTCTTGTAATTCAGATTTAGATGAAGAAATAGAACAATGGCAGGACCGATTGCGCGAGGTAACCACTCTAAATTTCAACATGATGATAAGATCATTATGCTGCATGGCAACAGAGGTAAGAGACCTACCTATGTATGATGGGTTGAGCGAGGTGGATGATTTCCTGAACAAGTTTGAATGAGAAGTATCGGAAAAACAATTCTTTGACACTCTGAAATGGGAACTGCACGCTATGCCCACAAGATGGTGGGGTATGCATCAACAAAGTTTCTAGGACTAGCGTGAATGCAAAAGGATGATTCTCAAGCCGTTTGGAAAGCCTCAGATGTGAATGAAAGATAGGCATGACAGATGAAATATCCTACATGCCCACCTCTCTAGATGGTATGGACGTATGGTACGCAACCTCCATGAGCACACACCGTCCTCACGATAGGAGACAAGACCAAAAAGTAGGAGTGGATAAGACAATGACATGAAGAACAAAGTATGATAAGACTAAGCGCATCGTGATTATCCACGTAGGAAGCCTTTGACAAAGTATGCGAAGTATTGAACACAGTCCACCAGGTGAGATGTGTTAGAGTCGGTCTTTTCAGTCCTCCGTCAGAGATCAAAACTCTTTCTGCATTTCATTTTAGGAGTCTCGCTCCATAAACTCAGTTGCATTTTGCTAGGGGCATGCCATAATCTGACGGAAAAGGTCATGTTATTCATTTCCCCTCATGTCTGGCACCCGCTAGCTTAGGTCTTTTCATCAACATTCACTAAGGTCCATGACAGTCAATGTTTGATATTTTAATGGACAAGAGTCATTTTCAGTCATTAGGTCTAGGGATTAATCAATTTGGTCTTCAACCATGTTCAATAAAGCCATGCAGGCCAAAGGGAGGCCCTTACGAAGTTATGATTCAAATAATTTCAATGTCATGTTCACAGATTACGACTGTTCTTCAAAACTCTATTTTGAAGAAAAGTCAAACAGTGTGTCATTTGTGATAAATTTCAAAAAAACATTCTGGTTGATCTTTTTAGGTGCAGTCATGGTTTCCTTGGCCAAATTCCATGTCAACACCCCCTGCAAAAAGTGCCAAAAAATTTCATCATTTTTGCTAAAAATTCAAAGGGAAAAGTGAAATACAGAGTTGCATTAAATCAGGAAAAAGAGCCAAAATAAAAACATTCTCAAACTGGGTTTTGAAGAAACAAAAATTAAATCCATGACTCCAAGGTCTTTATATAAGATGCCCACAAGAAACAAAGTCATTGTGCACACCAAAGATAGAGAGAAACATTGCAAAGTCATTGTGAAGAGTTAGCATGCGTTTTATGAGAGGTTGGAGTTGTTTTCATAGGCGCGGCGCACACACATAGAGAGCGTGGCGCACACAACACGACCCCACAGTGGTGGAAATACACGGGCATGGCACACACATAGAGCGCGACACAATGGGTTTTCTACGTGGTGCACACATAGAGGCGCGCGTCGCACATTGAGAGCACGACGCACAGAGCGCGACCCCACAGTGGTGGAAATACATGGACGCGGCACACACACAGAGCGCGACGCACTGGGTTTGCTGCGATGCACACCCACAAACACTCGAATTTGTGCCAAACTTGCAACAAATCACTTTGAAACCCTTCAAATTGACAGAGATCACAACAACACATAGTTTCACTACCATCATCTAAGGGCAGTCCAAGCACAGTACACATACAGTAGCCATGGCATCGGAGTATGAGATGGAAACCCAAAGTCATTCATCCTTGGAAGAACAAGCTCCTTGGAGACATCACAAAAGTGGCAAACATGTTAGGGATGAGCCAACCACCCTCACAGAATTGCAGGCCTGCCCTCTTGCTATGTCATGTTTCCAGCATTTGTCATGTTTGGAGTTTTGTCAAAAGGTGGCTAGTGTTCAAGTTCATCATGAGTTGGCCCGTCTTTTTGTGCTTCACCTACATGGAGATCACTCTATCTTAGCTGGTGTCACCTTCACACTGACACCTGAAACTATCTCATTAGCAACCGACATACCAAATGTTGGAGAACCATGGCACAAGAAACAAAAGGTTGATCGGCAACATTATGAGCCTTACATTAAGGCTAGTTTCTTAAGGCAGCTCCAAAGAGTCTTTCTGTTCCGATATTTGGAAGATGAATATGCTCCACTCATGAAGCTGATCATGAAGTATTTCAGCTGTGAGGGGAGGTTCTCTCATCTATATTCCTATCACATTGGGTTGCTCATGCACTTTACCAGGGTACGGATGATGAACATCCCATATTTCATTTGCAGGAAGATAGAGAGGATGAACACCTTCATGCAGCACAAAACCCCTCAACAGCAACTTAACAATGTTTATCATTTTTCTCTTATAAAGATTTTCGTGGTTCATCAGTTGGGATTGCAAGGCATAACTTGGGATGATTTCATCTCTCATGACCTCTTCAGCACTTTACAGGTATTATCAGAGGTTGAACATGAGATAGGTGGTCCTTCTCATCATTATGAGCGCCATGAGACCACTACTATGCCAGTATTCATCACCTATCAGAGAGGCAATAGACATTTGTTTGTAGCAGCAAAGCGAGTGTTATCTCCACCCGGGGTGGAAGGGGCCTCGCTTCTGACATAGGCAACATAGGCACAGGACAAGGGCAAGAGGCCCGTGCATGACGAGGGGCCATCAAGTGAATAGGAGGCAGACTTCATCCTCATTCATGATGATGATACAGATGTGGAGAGTGCCAAACTTAGGAGGACCATCCAGGAGTAGCAAATGGAGATCCAAGACTTGTCACTCAATCTGGAGAGGGCCAAGTGGATTATTAGGTATTTGGAGCAGAGGAACAAATAGTTCGAAGACCAGCATGATATCATGGAGCTGCAAAACATCCATGAGAATTGCCAAGCTGCCCAACATAGGAGGATTGAGCTTAGTCCATTAGAGCAAGAGAGTAACAATGACCGAGAGTCTTGGCTCGAGCGTATCAACATCCACCTTGAGAGATTGCTAGAGAAGGATGACAAGGACAAAACCATATTGAGGTGGATGGTTTATCACTACAGGGAATGAAACATGAGTTCAAATGCTTGGATAAGGAGTTTGAAGGCGAAATTGGGGAGAGTGACAAAGAGACAAAAAAGGAAAAAAGAGCAAGATTGGCTTCAAATCTTGGTTGAAGCCTCGGTGGCCGAGCATAGCACTTCATAGGGAACCTCCAGCCCAAATTTCAAAACATTTGGGACAATTTTGGTCACTTGACAAATTTTTGGGCACAAAACAAGGATTTTCTCCCTTTGCGTCGCACCACTAGCGCGGCGCTTAGGTTTGGGAGCTCCAAATCACAAATGGTTTGCATTTTTGGATTTAGCATGAAAAATCATGACTGTTGGTGCATGGAAAAGAAGTTTGGGCAAGTTTTGAGTCCCCAGGAGGTCAAAAACACTCAAAAAATGACCTCTCTGCCCCTATTCTGACATACATGAAGCAGACTTGGGAGAATGAAGTTTTGGAGTGGCAAATGAGCACCAAATTCAGAAATTCCACTTGGGTTGGAATGTAGATAGGTAGGGATTTCCAACAAGCACACTTGGGTACAATTTGGACTCCAGAAGGTACTTCAAAATTGCCTCTAAAGTGGCGCAACACATATAGCTTTTGGCGCAGTGCACAGGGACCCAAAGGCCAAAATCACTTCCGCTCTGTGACATTTCGACCTGCTCATTTACACTATATTTTTCTCGACAACTAAGGCAATGTTTAAAAAGTATTTTCACTAAAGGTGGGCTCCTATCCAAGTGTTGGGTGTGGAGCTTGATTATCTTCTATATTCAAAAGTACCGCCACATTGGACCCCAGTTCAAAATGGGGGCGGCAATGCCGCCCATAAAATATTTGCTGCAGGGGGGGGTCCAGGGGGGGCAGCGCCCCCGAAGCTAAAAACAGCTGTAAAATTGCCTTGTAAAAGTATAGTAATTTCTAGTCAATCTGGGCCGTTCATTAGGCGGATGATCTGACGGTAGAACTTATGTTTAGTTTAGGGTTTTTTGCCCTAGAAGGCAACCCCTCTCTTTGTATGAGGGCATTGTATTTGAGGCTGTTAGATAGATGTGTATTCAGTGTGAGCGAGAAACAGAGAAGTGAGACTGTGAGAGAAGACAGAGGATATTACAGCGGATTTGTTGTAGGTTGTGTCTCTTCATTTTGCTGGATAATAGAAAGGAAGGACTGGCTGTTCGGGGTGGACGTAGCCCAAACTGGGTGAACCACGTATATCTGTGTCTCTCTTGTTTTGTGCATTTTCTGTGTTTATATTTCTGCATTATTTCATGTGTTCCATTGCTCCGTAATATATAATTTTCTAACAATTCAAGGTACTTTAATGGATATTGCTTTGCTTGCAATATGTTTGGTCACAGAGTTGTTGATTGCTATAGAAGAAATATGAGACATGTAAGATGTTACACTTGTAACAAACTTGGACATATAGCTAAAGAATGCAGGAACAAAGTATGGGAACCATACCAAAAGGAGAAAACATCATCATCACACTTGAAGATGTGGAAGAAGAAAGAAGTACAGTTAGAAAGAGGCGGCACAGCACAACATACAAACATAACAGAATCAGAGGGAGCTGGAAGTGTAAAACTTCAGTTTCCTAAATCTCATATGCAAGTTTCTTAAAGAGAAGTCACACATATATGCGAGTTGGTTATGGCATAGTCGCGTATATGATTGGTTGAGGAAAGGCAGTAGGGACAGGTTCAGGAAAAGGATCAGTTATGATTCGATTTATTTGCATTGTTTGATAATGGTTACAATTTGTTGATGATGTGTGGAAATGATGGTTAGAAGTGTTTTGTTTCTAATGATGATGTCTTGATACTTCTTGCTGATATGCATGATCAGATCTGACAGTAAACAAGATGGCACGGGTTTAGGGGGAGCATGTGCTTTTAATGCATTGTTGGCATTATAGTTAATAGTCCTTGGTGATGATGCTTATATGGATAAATGATTCATCTTGCTATGATATGGTTATGAGTTGTTCAGATGATTCTTGGGGTTACATAGTTGATATTTAGATCAGATTTGTGGTTGATTCTCTAATGGTGCTTACATGGTGATCTTCATAAGGATAAGGAGAAGTACACATCTTCTTTACTTGATGATGAGTCACTCATATGCTGTTGTCGCCATATGCATAAAGATCATATATTACAGTTATGTTGCCGGATTCCTATTGTTCTTAGCACACATATGGATGAGGATTGTTAGCTGGATACATGGATGATTATTCAAAGTTGCATTGTTGGAGATATGATGATGATGAGTTCTTACCTATATGATGATAGGTTGTTTCGTACATATGTTGATTGATGCAGATATTCCCAATTGATGATACTTGGTCCATGCAGATCTGGATGGCTATGGTGTTTCTCACATATGATAGAATGATTATGTATATACAGAATTCTATTCAAAAGGATGAGTTGATACGAACATACCTTGATGATTCATGCACTAATACAAGTTTCTGGTGACAGATGCTATGGAGTATATCATACAGTGTCGTTGTTGATGTTTATCATGATCATATTTAGGTGTTTGGTCTCTGTTATAAATGTCATGTATATCATTCGATGTAAAGGTCATATCAAGACTCATGATGTAATAGTGTGTCTCTATCTATTGTAGTCATTTGATGAAATATTTCAGTCATATCAAGGTCATGTAACAGCCTATGTTGGTTTCCCCACTATGCCTGGGATGAATGATGTAATGTACTTGGTTTTCATTTTCTGGTATATCCCCACTTGGTTGGGAGATGGATGTATGTATGAGTATTTGGTGCTAGGAAGGTCACATATGATGTATAGAGTCATGTTCTTGTAGAACACATTTTTGCAGACCTTGCTTACAGACAGGGGGAGCATGAACAGCACAATTCAGCAAGAGCAGAGCTTTTAGCATGTAGCATGGACAGATTGGTACACCTTGGCATATACAAAGGGGGAGCTTATTCAGAGATTTCGGCAGGTACTTAGGGGGAGTATGGACAGCGGAATGTTTATCTAGGAAAGAGAGTATCTTGGTTCGCCCTTTTCCCTTGATGTCAAAGGGGGAGAGTGATTTGGTGTTGTTGCCATCAAGTCCAAGGGGGGAGATTGTTGGCATTATGATACATGTGTTGTACTTGATGGCAACCCACTCATAGAACATCATCTCACTTAGTTATAACTAGATGAATCTTCAAGAAGAGATATCAGATGTGACTGAATGCCTGGGGTGAAGGACAGCTCAAAGGAATCAGATGATAGTTCTATGTGTGACAAGTTAGCTTTGCCATCAAGTCCAAAGGGAGAGATTGTTGGCATTATGGTACATATGTTGTACTTGATGGCAACCCACTCATCTCAGATGATAAATTATAGTGCAGCAAAGTTCACGCACTTTCATGAAGATAAAAGTTTCTCTCATATAGAGAAAAGTTCACAGAATTTTATGCAGAGAAAAGTTTATTTCATGTAGAGAAAAGTTCACGGAATTTTATACAAAGAAAAGTTTATTTCATGTAGAGAAAAGTTCACGGACTTTTATGCAGAGAAAAGTTTATTTCATGTGGAGAAACGTTCATGGAATTTTATGCAGAGAAAAGTTTATTTCATGTGGAGAAAAGTTCAAGGAATTTTATGCAGAGAAAAGTTTATTTCATGTAGAGAAAAGTTCACAGACTTTTATGCAGAGAAAAGTTTATTTCACGTGGAGAAAAGTTCACGGAATTTTTTTGAGAGAAAAATTTATTTCATGTGGAGAAAAGTTCACGGAATTTTATGCAGAGAAAAGTTTATTTCATGTAGAGAAAAGTTCACGACTTTTATGCAGAGAAAAGTTTATTTCATGTGGAGAAAAGCGCACTTTCATGGTTGGTTCATGGTATTAGTCCGACAGTTTTTGATCCTATGGTTTTGGTCCGTGGTATTGCATCCAAAAGTGTTGATCCCAAGTATTGGGTTCATGGTATTGTGTTATTATGGTTTTGGACCGTGGTATTGTGAAAGGCCTAAGACTATAAAAAAGGAAGGAGATCATTTGGCAAAGCATCATCTGAATTACTGAATATCTAATAAAGTGCTAGATCTGGAATACTTTGATTGGGTTATGGTGCAGATCTGGATCTGAGCTAAAGAGGGATCTCACCGGTTGATGGAGAAAAAGATATAAGGATAGATCGGGATCAAATGGTTTGAAATGAACTATCTCTATATATTTGATTATGCTTATTCTAGATCTGTATACTGACGCTTGTAATGATCTGATCTGGGTATAACTTAAGTTTGAAATCTCTGCAAGTCATGTTTGAATATTTATAGATCTGTACACGGGTTGGCTTTGGTGTAAGCGCGTATGTATACAGGTTTGGTTCATTGTAGTAGCGTATAAAATTTGAGCTATGATATTTGAAGTAACAGGTGGTTCCGGTTGTTGATGGGTTCTGATGACAGTTTAAAGGTGTCAGTATTCTGCATATTCTGTTTGATTGATTGTGTTTAGCTTCAGTATTGATGGATGAGAACTAATATTGGATGAGGATCATAATGACTCATATTTATGTGATCTGATGGACTAGATCTGGGCACTAACACATATATTATCCTTGTATATGTATTGATCTGGTGTTTGGGTGATTCAGAAGATTGATTGATTATGTGCTTCAATGATATTAATGGTCCAGTATGAAAATTGGATGAAACGTGGCCTTTCAGATTATGTGTTGTGCTTCAGGAGTATCGAGTCTGAAAATGTATGAAACGTGGTACCTGGAGGAGAGAAGATTGTAGGTCGGAGCCTACGTTGATCTAGGTGGATATTGGTGGCCACCTGCCAAGTCCACCTGGACCCCCACCTCAACATTTTCGGTTTCCTTAATTATAGCGCAGTTTACTATTTTTAGCATTTTTTCGGGTCCTGAACTTCCGGAGCCATTTTGAGGCCCTAAACCTAGGTCACCTTTGTGTTCCTTCAAGTGAGCATGCCAAGATGATTTTGGAAGCACACTACAGTCAGGCTGTTGGTCATTTTGGGGTTGAAAAGACGGTGGCAGTACTGCAGAAGTATTTCTATTGGCCGAATCTTCGACAGGATGTCGGGAAGTACATCAGGTCATGCATTGCCTGCGCCATTGCCAAACCAACCATCAAGAAGCAAGGCCTCTATACCCCGCTGCCTACCCCTAATTGGCCTTGGGAATCCATCTCCATGGATTACATGTCAGGCCTTCCTTCCACTAAGCATGGAAATGACTGTGTTTTTGTGGTCGTCGGCAGGTTCTCAAAGATGGCCATTATGGCGGCTTGCAAGAAGAATATCACAGCAGAAGCCACTGCTAAACTCTTCTTTGAACGAGTGTGGGTACACTTTGGGATCCCACAGTCTATCATCTCAGATCGGGACAGCAGGTTCCTCGGTATATTTTGGTCCAGTCTCTGGTCAATGCTGGACACCAAACTCACTAAGTCCACAGCCTTCCATCCTCAAACTGATGGCCAGACAGAGGTTGTCAACAGGATGATCGTACACA